>VWZV01009149.1:299672-553705 GCA_013397155.1 Irena cyanogastra | reverse complement strand
TTTTTTTTTTTTTTGTCTCCAGATGTAAGCGGGGCTCTATTTCAAGCCGTTCGCACATGGTAAAACACGTGCCAAAAAGTTGACACAATGTAACAACAACAACAGGGGGAAAAAAAAGGCTAAGCCTGCTGCAAAAAAGGTGTCTGGGACCTTAAATACTGTAGAGCATCACTGACCCCCACTGGGCTGTCACACTCACTGCACATCATCCAGCATGGGGACTGGCACCTCCTCCGTGTGTGGGGCTCAGGGACACTCCAGCCTGCGAGGGGGGCATCCTCCAGTCGGTCCTTACAGCTGGTGTAGGCCCACCCGAGCCGATCGCTGTCTGTATGTCCGTCATGAACGGAGCAAAAGGCATTGGCATGGCTTGCTGCGAGGGGCGTTGTGGTTGGATGGCAGAAAGGCTCACTAGTGGTAAGGTTAGGTACCCGCTGAGATTTTTTGCCCAAGTGCTTCGTGAAATCTCTCTTGCTGGAGGTTTTTAGGTGCAGGTTAAACAAATATCTATCAAGAGTGCTGTAGAGAGAGTTGGTGCTGCCTTCGAAGCAGTAAGATCGTTTCCATGTCTTCTCGAGATCCTGTTCAGCCTGAAGTTTTACATTTTTTTGTGAAAATCAAGAGTGGTCCTCTCCATTTTGTGTAAGTAATACATTGTGGCTGCAATAATTTCAGGAGGTACCTCTCATTGTAATCTGCTTTGTATCAGAAACAAGCTAAATTGTCTCTTGTGTCCCAGGATGTTGGGGAGAGGGGGACATAGATGGTAAAGGATCACCACCACACAGATGCTGGAGGAAGCAGAGCCTTTCTTTCTCTGTTAATAAATGGAGAACAGTAGCAGAGGCACAGAACTCTGTGTGCTCAGTTGCTGTGTGGCTCAGCCAGGCTGCCAGAGAGTGATGCCATGGTCCACACAAGGAGCAAATTCCTCCTCCTGGGGAAGGGATTTTAGCAAGACATGCTGGTAGCTCCCTCTGAAATGGAGTTTATATGCCACAGGCCCTTCTTACCATCAAGCCTTTTCAGAGATGGCCTTGTGGTTAAAGAAACCAGACGTGATTGAGAAGATATGGTTTCAGTTCCTGGCTCCATCATAAACTTCAGTGTGACCTTTGGAGGGTTGGTTAACCTGTGTAGGTCTCAAGTTCCCTGCCTGCATGTTGGGTGTCCTCACAGTCCTCTGCCTTCCCTGGGTTGTTGGAAAGGTTCACTGTGAGGCCTGGAGAGATCAGCTGGGACAGTAATCTTGTGGTGACAAGCATGAAGAAATGTTTGGGAAGGTAAAGTGTTGGCAGAGTGAGCCTGCACAGTTGCAATGCGTTTGCTCTGTGGTGTGGAATGGGACCTCCAGGGCATACTGAGAATGTGTCAGGTTTTTACAGCCAAGCAAAGTGAGAATGTGAAGTTGTATTGTAGTCGGAGAAAAGGGATGCAAACAACACGAAAGTGCAGCTACTGCACCGTGCTGTACAGTAGAAATGACAAGTAGGTCACTGCAGGGACCTGTACATCTGGAGTACAAGTGCAACACAGTTAAAGCAGAATAACCAGGACACAGTAATTAAATCATGGCCTTGGATTTAATTTATGAAGTGTTTCAGGCACACATTGCAGCATGAATCTGTGTTTACTGTGAAAGATTGTGTTTTCTGACGTCTGCTGAAGAAGAGGGAATTAAGATTGATCTGTCTCGTGTCCAAAGGCTGTGTAAGACAATTTGATGCATACAGCCTGCTACTGTCAAATGGTGACACTTCAAGCTTGGATCCTGGCACAATAAACCATTGCCAAGGGCTTCCCACTCAGTGAAAAGTCTTGAGTTCAAAAGCAAGAAAAGGTTAGGTAAGGAAGGCAAGGGTAAGATGAGCTAAATAATATAGTTTTATACAAAATGCCCCTGGGTTTTCCTTTGTACCATTATTGCAGTGCCCTGAGTGCCAAAATGTCAGAATCACTCTGGGACAAATATGATCAGCACATCTGTGTCTAGCATAATCAGTTAGACATGTACCTCCCATGCACTGTAGAAGGACATAAACCCTCTCTTGTGGATCAGAGATCCCTCTTCTATTCCGTTTGGATGAATCAAAGAACCCAGGACCTCTTGGGTACTTCTGAGTTGCAGAAGCTCTGACACTGAGACTTAACTTGATTAGGGTATACTAAGTTAAGGTCTGCTGTTACACTGTTATCCTAATAATCAATTTCTGCTCCTGTATCCCCTTAAAATGGAGTAATTGTGCCTGTTTGACATAGGTGTCCTGAGGAATCCCATGTGCTTGGGAAATGCTTGAAAATCCTTGGATAAAAGTCACCAGGAAAGAGGAGGGAGAGAGGGGAAAGTCTTGTTACATTGTTGACTTATGGTCAACTTTGTCCTCGAAATGCTGTTTTGTCATCAATATTTCTTCATTAGGATTAATGATTTTTCCACATTTACTGCCAGCTGATTCAAAGCCATCCAAAAGCAGAATGTGTCATGAATCTCTAAAATGCGTTCGCTGGCAAACTCTAAGCAGAGATGATTAGAAAAATAATGCAGAGGAAATACTGAGCGTCTTGAGGCTGCTAGGGGAACTCTTAGTGAGATATTTTGTTCAATGTATTTATGTATTTTAAAAGTGTTTTTGGTACTGTTTTGAAAAGGCAGCGTGCTGTATTTTTTTAGTTCTTTCTTGCATTGTGTATCAGGGCTGCAGTGAGAGCCAGAGAATACACTTAGCTGATCAAGGGAAATTGTGTAATTGATAGGCACTGAGGATATGACCTTGTGGTGTATTCCCACAGTACAGTTAGGTGGGAAACAGTTTTTTCTATCATGCAGAGTTTTTTGAGATATCAACATTTTTTTCCCCACATTTCAGCAAATGCAGAACCTCCGTACTTTGATGCTTTTATCAGAAAATTATCCCCTATCTCTTCTCTACATAGAATTCATGCTTTGAATTAATGAATTTAAGCCTTTTGTGGAGAGTTGCACATTTTCTCTCTGTTTTCTCTCCTCTTGGCATCTGTAGTTTCTGCCTGAATTGTCTCTGTTAGGCACTGTACATCACAGTGGTGCCGCCAATGCCTTAATGTCTAAGTAGGTATGACAGAAGAATAATGCTGTAGCCTAGAAAAGGCTACTGAAATCCCTGGAGATGCAAACAGGAGCATCTCAAGCCACCTTTGTGGAGTTACATTGCCTTTATCTTCGGCTCCAGTGTGATTGCTATCAGAGTATTACTGCCATAAGCATTAGTATGACATGGACCTATTCCATCATCCATCTTCAGTGGTGGATGTTTGTCCCATTTGCTCATGATCCTAATCTGACATTTAAAAGTGATGCATGTCCCAGATAAGGTTGGACACCCTGTGCCTAATTCCTCATCTCCAGTTTGTGCCCAGTTTCTGGCCAAATCTTAAGAATCTTGCTGAGTAACAGCTCAGATTATGGCCTTTCCTATTCATCTTCACAGTTAAAACCTGCATCCAAGCTCCAGTGACCTTGAATCTCTGCAACATCCTTTTCAAAAAATGCAGTTTCTCTCTATTCATGCTCAACTAGCTGCAGAAATAACTCTCTGGCTTTTAACTTAGGCCAGATCATTTCTGCCTCCTAGTCAAAGAGTCATAGAATATCCTGAGTTGGAGGGGGCCCACAAGGATCATTGAATCCAACTCCTAAACATCTCTCCTCTGGTTTTGTTTCTGCCTCATATCAAACAGAAGCTTCATGTCTTTACCTGCATGACCTGTAATGACCTATTCCCACCCTTCTTCCTCTAGTATTCTCTAGTGACATATCAACTCATCCTTCCCAACTGAAGGCATCTGTGTTCAACCTTCAAGCACTTACATTCTCTTTTGTGTTGTCTTTGTCCTTTCTTCAGAAGCATTCCATTAAACTTCCTTCAAACTCCCTCCGGGTCCTCTTTCAAATTCTTCCTTAACCTTTTCCTTTGCTGTGCTGTCTACAGACTCCTTGTCAACAGTAAAGCGTTTAGAGTACTGAGACCACAGCTTCCCTTGCTGACTATTTTTTCCTGATTGTTTCCTTCTATTTCCTATCACTACTCGGTTGTTATTGCTTGTATTAGGTTGTAAACTCCTGCAGTTGGGCCCTTCTTTGAATTCTGTGTTTTTCCAATACCCAGCAGAATGGATCTGTTCTATAATCTGAGCAGCCAGGATCAGAGGTGGTATAGGTGAAAACCACGTAAAAAGAGGCACAAGATAACAAGAAGTTAGAACATGGCATTGTGTGCAGTATGAGCTCCTCTTCTCCCTTCCCCCTCTTCCTTCAGATTCACAATATTTCAAATTTTTTACACAACAGAAGACAGTAAGTGAGGGAGTTTCAGAATAGAGTATAGTAGCTGATGTATCCTTTCAGCTGCTGAAGTGTTTCTGTGTGATCCACTCACTAATGATGGCATTTTCAGCAGGGAAGCCTCTGCAGGCACTTCTGTACATCCCCCTAAGGTAAGACCACCATGTGGCAGCCAGGCTGGGCTGGAGGAAGGTCACAGCACGGCCAAGGTTATGAACCTCTTTCATGCAAAAACAGAGGACTCTGGTCTCACAGGCTTGCTGCCAACATATCGCCTTCTAGTTTTGCTGAAACGATCTTGGAAAAGGATCTAAAAAGGGCTGAAGGGGCAAAAGAAGAATGTTGAAATGACATAGTTTTTCATCTTCATGCAGTTTAGTGCTAATTTTGTCCTTTGTCTTTAAGCTGCCTTTTAAATGCTGTTTGTGGAAAGCAAACGGGTCACGTTGTTCTGTGTTTCTACTGTAATACGCTGCCTGCTATTTTTCTCTAAGATTATTTGTGTAATCTTTTTTGTGCAATCTGTTTGTTCTTGAGTCTTGCAAACTTTGCCTTTGCTACTTCTTTCCCAATGAGCAGTGCAACTTGTTCTGTGTTCACTCATGGGTATTCTGCACACAACGGACTGGGTTATTTGAGACAGTGTGAAAATATTAAAATGGGGAACATGTGTGGGCACTTAATTGTGGTGAGCCCAACCACAAATACCTTCGCCGTTGGTAACTGGCACACAGGAAAAGCAGACCTTTGTTTTGTTTTTATCAGACATAATGATAGATACATTGTTTTTAGTGGGGTTTTTCTGGTTTTCTAAGGAAATGAGGCTTGTGCAATCGCACTGCCTGTGTGCATGTGCCTGTCTGCTTGTCAGTTCCTCCTTCACCAACACTTGAAACTAATAGCCATTTTCAACTACATTTGAGCGAGTTGCAGGAGTTGGGAGAAGAGGCAGGTTTTTGCAGAAGTCTTGTGAGTTTCCAGGTTTCACCGAGGTCTGCAGAAGGTGCAGTCTCCAGTGATCACATTGCTGCTAACCAGATTGGTTGTGTATTTGCCCATGTGCCTTTAAGTGGATCCAGCCACCCAACTGTAAACTCCCAAATTTGAATATTTTGGCTTATTTGCTTTTACCTTTTGGGTGAGTGAGTCAGTTGGGAGAGTTGCTAGGCACAGAGCTTGTGTTTTGATTCTCACTGGAGTGGCCATGTCTCATGAAAAACATGGTTTGCTCAAGGCCACAGTGTTATAATTTGCATATAAACTTATAAAAAAGGATGCTTTCTCTAAGCTTTCCTGTGTGAGAGTTTATAGGATTATTTCTGTCTGTGTACTTAATAGCAGAAACTGGACTTCTCATAAATGTAGACAGGTTAAGTCTGTTGCTGCCGCATTGGGAATCTTCTGTGGAAAAACCCAGAAAGAGGAAAGAAAGCCCCAGGAAACCAACTTAAAGAGGAGAAGTTGGCCAAGACACACGTTGTGCTACTCTTTGGTTTGTGTCTGACCACCAGCAGTGTAGTTGGGGAATACCTCAGAGCCATGGGGGAATGTAGCCTCAGGGCACCTTTGGGAGGCAGAGAAGATGCCTTTATGCCCTTTGCTCAAAGAGGGGACAGAGCTACGAAGGCACCGAGTGACCCGTCAGAGATTACAGGAATACGTATTTGAGTTAGGAAACAAACCCAGGTCTCCTGGCACAAGTACAGCCAGAAGTATGGTCTCCATGTGGACAGCTTCTTCAGCAAGTAGAGAGATGCCTTGGTCAAAGAGGAAGATAAATGCTGAAGCACACAAGAGCTGGCTAAATTATGAATGTGAGAAGAGAAGGAGGGGTAGAAAAGATTCCCACATGTTCTGCTCAGATGTTAACAAAGAAAGCTGAGAAGTGTTTGCATAGACACTACATTATTCCATGTCCAAATGCCTCATAAAAATAATACCGGATGATCACGGAATGGCACACTAGGGAAAATAAATTCTTCAGCAGAATATTCCCCCTGGAAAAACACTGTGTAAAGTAATACACTAATGGCTTTCAATTTCATGTTTTATATATAGAGATATTAACTGCTCCCCAGACGTCTCTTCATATTACAGCCCAGCTACACGAGATGTTTGGAGAAGGCCCTGGAGCAGCTCTGTGCTGTCCACACGCAGGGCTCAGCAGGGCTCTCCTGTGGTACACAGGAGGTGTCTTCTGCCTCCTCCTCAGTGCAGTGCTCGCTCCTGTGGTTCTCTCCTGTGGGTTTGGGTTTTTTTCTTCCTAGCCCTCATGGTTTTTTCCATTCTTCCCCCATGCTCTGTAGCCTCACTACCATGCTGGGAAACCTGAATTCCTTTTCTGCTCATAAAAAAGGAGTCCTCTCTAGAAGCGTTACAGTGGAGTGATTAAAGCACAACAGTGACAATAAAGCCCTAATAACAAATGCTAAGGAAAGTTAAGTTTAAATACACCATTATTAATTCCATTTGGGGGATTTCCAGACTTGTCTGGATTAATCTGGTGAGTTCTCCCTCCACATTGCTCAGGCTGGAGCTGTTTGAGTCAGGAACTGTCTGTCCTGTGTAAAGCCAGCTACAGTTATGCCATTGTAGCAAATTGTAATGATCTGGGTTCTTTTCCAAGCTTTCCTAATATATCTCAAATGTGTATATATATCATCCTGCCACATCCTGAGGGATCCAAAAGTAGCTTACATGCTTTGTTCCCTGAATGTAGCTTGTTGGAGTGTGGGACAGGCAGGAAAGAAGTCATGAGTGTGGGGACATTGGCATTGCACAGTGAAGGGCAGCAGTCCTGCTCTTGAGATGACAAGACAGGTCTAACTTGTAGGAAGTTGTGCAGTATTTGCATGAAAAGGCCAATAAACAGACCATGGTATGAGAGAGCATTGTATCATCATTGGATTATGTCATTATTACCAGGTATGTATTATTTCTATATGCTTTTATGAATAATTCTGTATTGAACTCAGTCTGTTTCCCTGCTTGTACCTCAGCTCTTGCTTCCCTTCCCATCCTCACTGATCACCCCACACCACCCATGAAGCCTTCAAGAAGTGCAGGGTCCCAAGGCTGGAGTCACTACAGTTACTCTTAAACTGGAGAGTACCATTTTGAGTAATAGATCATAGTTGCTCTGTTACCTTTGGTGGAGCTCTGCTGTGTAGTGTGGCTGACCTTGTCCTTAATGCCTTCCATTTTCAACATCAATTGTTGTGTAAGGACATCAGAACTTCATGGGCTGTCTCCATTTTCTTAGAACCCAAATGGCAGAGAAAAATAGCAAAGGTGTGCCTTCTACCCACCTCTTCCATCATCTCTGCACCACAGTCTTCCCTAGGGATATGTTTTTCCCATGAGCTAAGGAAATCTTGTCTTCACTTTAAAATTATCTGCCACATAGCATCTTAGCAACAATCTGAGCAAGGCAGCAAGCCTTTTGTACATGTGTGCCTACAGACTTTTTGTTACGCATTTGTGTCTGACATTAAGGACCTTTTTCAGAAACAGGCAGAGCTTTTAAGACTTGTCTGTACTTAGCGTCTTTACCAGCAGTTTCTGATACACCTTTCTTTAAGGATGGTAAGAATAAAGTATCTGCACATCAGTTTCTTTAGGAATAGTTTCTGTGCTTTAAATAGACAGAATATCTTAATCTGTATTAATCTTTGAACAGAAAAAAAAAGTAATTGACTCCATTGAGAGAATGGGTTTAAGCTGTACAAGCAAAAACTTCTCTTTAAATTGTGCTGCCACCAGACAGCTTTATGAGGCCTCCTATGACAAAATCCTTTCATGTGAAAGCAAGGCTTAAGGCACAGGTTTATCCCATCTAACTGAGGAGCTGAGGATGACTATATAGCTGGGTTAGGTGACAGCTGAGTGGTTTGTGTCTGGAGCTCAAGATCCTTACGATGATTGCTGGCTTGCAGCAGCACGAGTGCTGTCTTGGGAGCCAGTTTCAATCCTTTCTACATCTTTTCATATGGACCAGCACCAGAGTGCCTTCCAGTGGCACTGGATCTTTGCCACAGTGGCACAAACTGTTTTTCTGTGGAGTGAGCTGCCATGTCCCCCTCACTCACCCTGCAGCCAGGTGAGTGGAGGGAGCTCCAGTGCAGCTGGGACGAAGGGCTTGCTTTGACTCCTGTCCTTTCCCTTGGTGGCAGGACGCTGTGCCCGCTGCGGGGAGAATGTTGTTGGAGAAGGCACGGGCTGCACAGCCATGGACCAAGTCTTCCACGTGGAGTGTTTCACCTGCATAAAGTGCAAGAGCAAGCTGAGGGGACAGCCTTTCTATGCCGTGGAGAAGAAAGCCTACTGTGAACCCTGCTACATTGTGAGTACCCGCTCCTCTTTGTGCCCTGATTTTAATGGGAAACGTTTATTTCTTTCATTGCTGTGGAGTTGCCTTACAGTTAAAATCTGACAACCCTGTGGCAGTACCATGAGCAACAGGTTGTTTTATGGTCTTCAGAAAACTCTGGTCTTTTCAGCTTACTGGGTGAATTACATTTCCTGGTCTGACCTGCCTCGGAAATGAAGTGGACACAGCAGGAGAAAGAGCTGAGTTTTGTGATTGTTTCATCTCTGTAAGGAGCAGACTATGCAGTCATTTTTTAGCAGTAGTGTGGTTCTCAGCTTTCTGTGTTGAGAAACCTGATACCAAAATGGTTACGGACTGTGGTGCCCAATAAGATTAAGGAGGTGGGATGCAAGAAAGCACTAAAACTTCTACAATCAAGACTTTTGCCTTGCTTGATGGAAGACTTTCTACTGAACTAGGGGTCTTTGGATTAGATATCTTTTGAAGCTTACATTACCCTGAAACTTCATTTCATGCCTCCAAGAAGGTCTTAAAGCAATTGACAGTTGCTCTGAGGAGCTGCATATTTTAAGAGACTCCCATAACAAGTAGCTGGAACCAGTTGCACAGGTGCAAATTAAAGAAACATCCCATAATGTGCGTGAGGCTTTACCTTGGTCTGACCTTAGCATCCAGTATATAAGGATTATCCTTGTAACTTGGAGTGAGAAAAGCACTGGAACATTCTTAAAACACTGGCAGATCTTTCTTTAAACTTCCAGTTTTGAGTTCTTACAGACACTGGACCTGAGACCCTTCCAGAATTGGATTTACACTTCTGAAAGGAAAAATTGATGTTTTTCGTGACATTTCTGGCATTCCGGTGATAATTAGAGCAATAATACCATAATATTTCTGCAAATGCCAGCAATATCTCATTGTTCTCTCTATTTCTACAGAGCCTTCACAGTGAGATTGTTACTGAAATATTGAATATAAAAAGGGAGGATTGTGTCTTATTTACAACGGCAGTGATAGATGGGCCTTGTTAAATTGATTTTAAAAGCTAAATGGTCTTTTGGTGGAATATGTATCTTTTAAATAATTTCTATTTTTGTTTGCACTAAAATGATTGCACCATAAAAAATTGAAGTTTCATTTTGTGGCAAGTTTAACCACATGCAAAGCACTGAAGACTTCAGGAAGGTGCATTCATAATATAATTGGAGCAACTTTATGTAACTGGAATTAAACATTTCATTGACTTCAGGCTGGAATTGACTTCATCTGCTTGCAGATTGATACTTTCTTTTCTTCTTTTTTAAATCAAGCACGCATTTTGCACCACTCGTCTGCTTTAGTTTGGGAAAACATCTGCATTAGCCACTGTAGTAATGGTTTAAGATTATTTAATCCCATTACTTATACACTTCATTAGCCTGAGTGAATTGTTGGCAAGGGTTCAGTAAACTTCCTACATCGGGAGATAAAAGGATAAAAAAGGAAAGGGAGAAGGATTCTGTTCCTCATTTTCTTTCAAATTTATCTTCTATCTATTTAAGGGATAAAGGAACGATAATTGCCTGGTTGCATCTGCGTTTGTATGTTCTGTGATACAGCTTTGCAGCTCTGAGTACAGAGGAAAGAGTAAACGTTTAATAGCTTCCTTTTATATAACCAGAAGGGGCCTTTAAATGTTTATCCATGCAGTCCACAAAAGCATGGTTATGGAGTTAACCCAAGACACGTCTGGCTCCATCTGCTGCTGCACATGCAGGGGAAAGGATGGCAGTGGTGATGGGGCTGCATGTATGTAGCTGGACAGCTGGTACTGTGAGTGAAAAATGGGAAGCAGGAATCTGGCAGTCTGATGCAGTAAAGAAAAAAAAAAAAACAAAAAGCCCAAGCACATATTAAACTCTTAAATGTGGAAAAAACAAGTGTTTGGCACCTATGTTTCAGTGTCTTTCAGAAAGCTCAGGACTCGGCTATGTTGAAAGCCAGATCTACAAGGGATCTAGGCTTCTGCCATCCACTGGCTTTAGGCCTGAGGAATTTGTGTCCTAGAGCATATGTCTCATTGATTTTTCAGTGGAATGAAACCTGCATTGGCTTCGGTAGGATAATGAATGCCTAAGTACAGTGAGGCTTTGAGCTAGGCTTGCAAGTTGTTCTTGCAGATGAATGAGACCCTTAAATTGATGAGGCACAGTCTGACTGCTTTTGTCTTTAGATGTGTGATGCAGGTATCCTGAACTCTGAGATTTAATGACCTGGTTAAAATCTAGCCTGTCTAGCCACATTCTGATGAATTCTGGCCTCTGATTATTTTTGGTTTGGTTTGGGGTTTTTTTCTGTTTCTTTTTGGTTGGTTGGTTGGTTTGTTTTGGGAGGTGTTTGGTTTTTGAAGGTGGGCAGGGTATTTTTTGTTTCCCAAAGTCACTGTATCAGAAAATAGGTTGGATACTAGGAATCCCAGATCTATAGAAAGTCAGTGGGACTGAAGTACCTTGGCTCAGATTCCCCTCATCTGAACTCCCATGGGAGGTGCAGCAGATGTGACTGGCCCAAGACTGCACAGCTAGTTCATGGCAGTGGCCAGCTGAGAAAACAGGGTTCTCAGCTGCTGTAAGTGTGAGTAATTCAGTGACACTTGTTTCTGGTCTACCTAATTCACACTGATTTCTAGCACACATCCCTATTTTCCCAAGTTGAAAACTGTTGACCTCTTATGGAAGCTGTAGAGGCTTAATTTATATAAAGAAAAGAAACTAATACTTGCCTAGTAACGCTTGCCTAGTTGTGATATATAAATTCTTGAACCCTTTGATTATTTTTTAATAATTCGCTGGTGTGACTTGTGGCCTTATGCACACAAAAATTATTCACAAAAATAAAAATAAATGTTTTTCAACAATTAGAATTGGCTAATCTTCTCAGTTTGTTGTGTGACTCTTCTTAGCTGTGGTGTAGTGAAGCCATAATTAAGATTTCTGTGAAGAGCTGTATTTAATTACTGGTTAGTCAGTACCAAGCCTAAATAGCCTGCAGAAGGGGTTTTCTTTGTTGTTTTTCTTTCTGGTTTTATTTATCAGTGATCCAATTAAGATTAAATTCCCCAAAAGTCTGAATTAACATCTAAGGAAATCAATCACCTGTTTGAAAAGAATTATTTTTCTTAATGGGAATTTGAGTACCAGAATTAATTTCTTTCACACAAAAATCCTCCCACCCAAAAGCCCATCACTATCATTTCCTGTTACATCTTCTGAGTGCAGCGAGTTCTGTTGCCAATGTGTTTGCTGGTTTTGCTCTGCATCCAAGGATTCTTTCATTATTGATGTTATTTCTAAAAGAGTACCAGTCTTCTCCATTAAGACTCTTCTGCTGAACTAAAAGCAACTGTAAAAACTAAAGTGTTAATAGGAGACAGATGTTTCCCAGTCATGATGACAGTCAAGTTAACATTTGAAACACCATGGCAGAGTTTCCAGTGTAACCAGTGCACTGCTGTGCACGTGATGAACGCCGTGTCTGCACTATGTTATCAGTATATTTCCTCCCTCCCTTACAGGGCAAATTACCGACAAAAGAACATTTGGTTTGCTTCCTCTGAGTAGTTGAAGAGACTTCAACACTGGACTCAGAGCAGGGGAAAGGCTAAGTATAATATCACTGGAACTGTTGTTATAAAAGTCTGAAGAGCGAGATGTTGAGCAGTGCCAGCTGTCTGCCGTCCAAATACCGAGTTATCGTAAGGACTGAACGCAAGGTTAACCAGACACACCAGTCTGGCAAGAGTGATGCTGCTGTTTTGTGAATGGGCTGTTCTTTGATGTCCAGATAATTTTCTCCAGGATGTGGAAATTTTCCTCCATTCTTTCTCCCTTCTCCTGACAATCTGGCGGTTGGCAGCTGGAGACGTGCGCTCCGAGGGGAGAGCTGGGAGGGGCTGAGCTCCTGCAGTTAATGCAGAAAGCAGCAAGATCTTGCTGATGCTCCTGGCTCCTCTGTGACCCACCTGAGGAGAGGACCATGGTGGGACTGGGAAGGGTACAAGAAAGCAGAAATAGCCAGGGTCAGATGAAAGACTTCAGAGAAGTGGTGGTATAGAAATGATGAAGGATTGATTGAAGGAGAAGAAAGAAACTCTCATTTCTGTTGGGCTAGAACAGGGGAGATGGTGGGTATGCTCTAGAGAGCCCTGTGAAGAGGTTTCCTATTTCTGCTGAGCACTGCAAGATATTGAGGACAATATCTTAAACCCATTCCCAAAGATCAGTTACAAGGATTTTTTGCAGGTGAAGTTCATCTTTTCATAGTACTGAAGTTGTGGAAGTGCTTGAAGGAAGAAGAATTATGTATGGAAGTCTTGCCCTGATTTTTGCTGTTCCCCAGCTTAGAACTTGGGATCATAGTGCTCTGCCTTTTTTTGTTTTCCTTCCTTCCCCCTGCTCCACCCCCCCCCATGCAATTACTTGTTTTGTAAGCAGAAAAAAATATATCTTAGAGGGTTTTTTTCTCTTACAATCTTCTAACTACCTGGCCTATCAGTGACTGTAGTTCAGTAGGAGAAGATAGTTCAGAACAGAACACAAGAGAAATGCTGATGTTTTAAGAAATGGTACAACAAGAGCCACTGGTGCCATGGAGCATCCTGGGAAAGCTTAAATTTGCTAATCATTCTAAAATGTCAGTGTTAACTCAATTTGTGCTCATTGAAGTCTCTGGTGAGACTGCTATTGGCTTCAGTGTGACTGGTATTGTAAACCTCACCCTGTGTGCACGTGAGTGTGGTTGCTCTTGCACAGTTTTCAACCAGCTTCCTGCAGCACATAGGGTTTAAAGTGTAAGGTTGTTCCCTGCAGTAAAACTACATCTATTTTTAAAAATAATTCTGCAATTTGTAAGCAGGGATTACAGCACTAATTTAGCAACTATGTAACAATTTAAATTGGACCAGAAAAGAGAAACTATAATTTAAAGATTTTTTTTTTATGATACAAGTTTTCTTCTTTTCAAAGTAAAAAGCCCTTTATTCTTGTTTTTGTCAAGCAACGTATTGAATTTGAGAGTAATTTATGGAAAGTGCTGCCAGCATGGTATTGCAAGTGCTCCACAATTTGAATTTAAACTGCTCAATGGGATCATTAAGACTATTATGCCTGCTTTCCAAAGAGTTTGAATTCAAAATGACAACTGGAACAAAAATATAAAATAAACTAAAGAGAAGTCACGCACTCTTTGCGTGGTGGAATTTTTCTGCCCTCAAAATATTTCATTGAGATCAATGCTGCTCTTCAGTCCTCTCCTAGAAAAAAGCTGGTGTTGCTAGTTTTAGTTCGGAGCTCCTGTGTGAGTCATCGGCAGCAGGGAGCTGAACCTGTGACCCGTGCATCGAAAAGCATTAAGGCTCAGCTCCTGTGGCACAGAGAGGGAGCTGGGCTGTGCCAGGCAGCAGCAGGCTCAGCCCTGGGTATTTCTTACCCTCAACAGAATTGGTCCATGGGCATAGCAGCCACAAAACAGGTCCAGAGTTTTGGCTCGCTCACAGGTGTGTTTAATTCCTACTGATTATTAGCACTGATAATTTTGCTAGTCTGCACCCAGTTGGTAATTCCTTGAGAAAAACATGTCAAGGGAAATCTGTTATGTCTAATAAACTAATCATTTGTAAAAGTGAAATATTAGTAAATCCCTTAGGAGTGTAACAGCCCTTCCTATTGATACCACGCAACAACAGCTGAAAATAGAGACAGAAGGTGGAAGAGGAGTAGTGGCCATAAGCTCATCTCTACTGCTCTGAGTGGTAAATGTTCTTGTGCAATCAGGGCATAGATAGAGGAGGATAGGATGCTATTGCATAAGCTGCACCTGGAGCTTCCAGGAGTCCAGGTCTAGGAGGTACAAAAACATGTGAGAGAATGTGTCGATGAAGCAGATTCTGTCAGAACTGGGACAGCTGAACTTAGCTGACCCTCTGGGAGACTGCATCCGTTTTTTCAGTGGCCTACCAGCTGTTACAGGGGAGGGGTCATGCCTCTTATTTTGTCACGAGGCAAGGGAAAGGGTTCCTTTGCAGGGATGGGTGAGTGGGGGGGTCAGCAGAGGTCAATAACCTCCTTTCTAAACTGGAGTTACAAAGAAAGGGGAGAAAGTGTACCATGAGATGTGAGGTAATGCTTTGCAGGGACTCCTCTGTAGAGACTCAGAGGCTCATATTAAAGAAGACAGGGCCAATTCATTTTGTTGTCCAACAAGGACATGACAAGAAGCCTGCAAATCAAGGCTGTAAGAAGGAAAATTCATAGTGTTCTTGGAAGACATGAGAGCAAGCCCTGCCAAGAATTGCTCTGGGCTCACCTTGGTGATGGATTCTGAGACCAATATACTTTGGTGTAATTGACTTTCCAGAAAGCTGACTAGAGTGTTGCTTTAGAGGAAGACCAGCTATGGATTGTGGAAGTAAAGCAACTTGATGCTACCAATGAGAACAGTGTAATGAGGGGGATATTTTTGCTGAAGTACCATAGTGCTGGACAGCATTTTAATAGATACATTTGTGTTGGAAGATTGGGTATGAAGTTCTGATTAACTATTTGCTGATGTCTTAGTGGTGCAAAGTTTTGTTAGGTATGTGTCACTTTTCATTCCTTTTCATGGCTCCTGTTTAAAATTGTGTCCATATTAGGTGATGACTCCTCCACACCTGGGCTTGCTTGAGATTTTTGTGATGGCTTGCTAGAATCCAGATCTTTCCTCCTGTATGTGTTGGCAGCCATAACAACTTGAATTGTAGAATTATCTCTGCCTTATGCTTTTATAATTAGAAGCATTTTTCATATTTTGGTTATATAAACTAAGCATTGATTTGACACGTATAATCTAGAAAAACTATACCATGGGAAATGGAGAGTTCTTAGTGACTGAAAAGATGATACTGTGAAGGACCAGCTGCTGCTGTTCAGCAAATTTCTCGCCTCAGAGGGTGAATTCCACTGACCAACTGTATATTCTTTGGAAGAAAATAGTCCCCCTTTCTGCAGGACTAATGGGATTTTATGGCTTCTGGCTATAGATCCACTTAGGGATCATGCTACAGTGAAGGGGATGGCAAAGTCATTTAGCAATGGATTTTAACTGTGTTGAGCTTTCCCTGTGGAGCATATCCCAAAGCTTGCTGCCTTTGCAAGTTAGCAGAAATGGCTTATAAGGAAAGAGTAACATCTTTGTAGTATCTTCCTCATTTGCAGTCAAGTGTAGATGTTCATTGGCAAGTTACATCCAGTGTTTACAGTGTTCATCTCTTTTCTTTCAAATGTTCTTCACCACCTCCTCAGTGAATTAGTTGCTGCTTTCATCATTTGCTGCCCGAGCAGCATCTGGAGATAGTACTGTAATAAACTCTCACTGTGGTGTGTCAGTGAGTGAAAGTCTTTGCCTCCAAAAAACTTCTTGGTAACCAGCAAGTCTATGGAAAAGGCAACAGCATTGTCTCCATATTGCAGATGGAGATCTGACCCTGAGAAGTTTAAATGCAGTTTGTTTAGATCATGGATCTCCATTGCTGGCAGCCTTCAAGGACAGGTGGGAGAAACATCTCTTAGCAATAGTTAAGGTCTAGGCATGGGCAGACCTAGGGATGTTTTTCTAGGCTTACTTGTTCTGCTTCTGAGCTTGAATGACCTCTCCAGGACCACAAAGATATTCTGCACTGTACAGCTCAGGTTTTCTACGCCACTATTTTCTACCTATTTGCAGTTCAGCCTGCCAAGATCTCGAGGTGAAGGAGCTACCTTTCTTTTCTTCCCCTCTTCCAATCACTGCTGTTTAGAGATGGACAGGAATAAGAACGAGCACCTGAAAGCTGAGTGAGGGCTCTTGGAAAACCCAGGAGGGTGGAAGGTACCATGACAGTGTTCCTTTCCATGTAGTCCTACTGCTTGCTTGTAACCCTGCATAGTTATTTGTCAATTCGAACTGCTGAAGACAATTATTCTGGAAAGGCTGTGATGTATTTGTAATTGGGCCTGTAATTTAGGTGTGTGTTTCCATCAGATCCGTGTATTATGGAGCTCTGTCCTTTCTAATGCAGTAATGTTAAGGCACAGCAGTGTCCAGACATAAAAAAATTGGAACTCACTGAAGTAAACAAACCATTAAGTATTGCTTATTTTTACCAGTGCCTCTGTGCAGAGCTGCTGGCAAAGCATACTGCAGTACCTGTGAGTAACAGAGCTGCATCCTTCCTGGAGTGGGTGTGTTTGGATTTAGCAGGTATGGTTCCCTGAACAGCCTTGAAGAGAGCAAAATCTTGTCTTGCTCACTCTCAATTCCAGATGTGCTCTTCCTTCAGTCCAGACAGTGATTTGCAAGCCTGAGTGCCAGGGAGCCCAGCAGGCTCTTGCAGCATGCCACTTGAGCCGTCTCCTTGGTGAAGCCACACTCCAAGGAATTTGCTCTGGCAAAAACTCAGTCTGTGAGTCGACCCTCCCTCTAGTGTCTGCCTCTGCTCTTCACTCCAGGACATGATTTGTGTGCATGTGATGTTTGTTTGCAGTGGGGGAAACTGTTTAACTTGCCATCACGCACACAGAAACCACAGTGGACTTGGGAGATTTCTGGTTAGAAAAAAACAAAATCTTGCCAGTGTAGGGAAAGTAGAACAAATGGGAATGGTGACAGGAGAAAAAGTTCATTGCTCTTAAGAGTATGGAGAGTGTTTGGTACTCACGTAGGGACAAAGTAAATTGAAAGACTATTGTTTCATCTCATCTGCATTGATTACAAAGCTATGGTCCAAGTACAATATTGACAGAAGAGATAAATCATCCAGTGGGGTATTTTGGGCAGAAGGAAGACCACATTATAGCTCAACTCTGATGCTGTGGCCTTTGCTGGGGACAAGAGATAGTTGTGCACTGGTAGGTAGCAGCCCTCACAGGAGCAGAGAGGTTGATGTGGTCAGTGAGACCTTCAGCCCCGCAGTGTGCACCCATCTCTGTGAGCTCTCTGTGGGGGATAGGCACATCAGGGAGCATGGAACTCACAGGGCATCTGGATTGCTGAAAATGAGTGATGAGATGTGCTCAGCATTGTCCCTGCTTTTCCCTGGCTGCTGTTTCTGACAAACATTTGACACAGAAGCCCCATGCAGGTTTTCCACACCAACCTGGAGCTGTAACTCTCAAAGCAGACTTACCTCATGGCTCTCTGAGGCAGTGCAGGCAGTTAGAAACTGGTGGCCGTTCTTATGTTACATGCCCATGTTTCAAAGGCTTTTGTCCTTGTTAAACATAGAGCTTTATGGAAAGAAATAAACAAAGAATCTTTGTGACCTCTCTGGTGTGAGGCTATAAAGCCCAGATTCCACAGTCTTTAGTCACTATAGGAGTGTGCTCCTGCACATGCTAGCTGCTGAAAAAAAATCTTTGTATTGTTTTGATTTTTATTTTCTTGCTGAAGTCAATCTACTAATGTGTTTAATGCTGCAGCTAATTGTATTTGCATCCTTGCATCATCTTTAACACTGAGTGGCCTTCCAGATTCTCCTGTCACTTAACATTCTTTATGTAGGAGTTTTTTCAAACTGCTTTGAAGATGTAAAAAAGTAATGGTTATTGTGCCCAAAACCTAAAAGTTGCTGC
This sequence comes from Irena cyanogastra, assembly GCA_013397155.1. NCBI lineage: Eukaryota > Metazoa > Chordata > Aves > Passeriformes > Irenidae > Irena > Irena cyanogastra. Next base: position 535,428 of record VWZV01009149.1, on the reverse strand, counting down.
TGACCAAACCCAGATATGTTCCCTTGTTTGTGAAGGGAAATACAGCAAGAGGGGGAAAAATAACAGTGTTGAAATGTAAATTAATTCTCAGATGTTATCAGGGATTGAGATTTTAAGTATGAATATTCCATTAGCTCCTGACAAGGTAGTTTTTTGTTTAAGGTCGTGTTTGAACCAATACACCATCTTGGCATTCCACCAGCAAAGATATCTGTGTAAATGCAAACTGTGTTCAAGCCAGACAACACTTTAAAAAATTTATTTAGTATTTCCTACAGCAAGCCATCTGTGACTGGTCACATTTTAGGAAGCAAATGAACATCATAGCAACATTCACCAATCTCTTTGAGTAATTTCTAGACTTTTTAAATTAAATGTGCTGCCAAATATTTACATTCTGTTGTGAAAAGAAAAATATTTGTTTGACGTCCTAGTCTCCCTGGCAGTTTGCAGTCGGTTGCTCCTCTGAGGAGCTGAGCTTTTCTCATGGGTTCTGCGGGGCCAAAGGAGGACGTGGGGATCCCTGAAGGTGCCTTTTGGGCTCCTCTGCAGGGAATGGGGGCACCTGTAGCATGATGGGGCTCTGTGAGGACTAAGAGAGGTTGAGCCCTGGGTCCTCCCGTGGAGGGTGTGACAGGGGCAGGCTGGGGGCCAGCTTGTGCCCAGTGCTGACACTGGTGGGTCAGGGGGTGGTGGAACAGGCACAGGTGGCCATCACAGCATTCCTGCCAACATGCAAAAGCCTCAAGAGTTCTCAGAAAAGCCAAACCACTTTGCAAGATATCTTCCAGTGCATCTGCCACAGGCACTTCAGCCATCACCAAGGCAACCAAGTTGCCGGAATTTAGTAGCAGCAAAACAGAAGGAAAAATTATCGATGGCCGAAATCATGGCTGCTAAAGGCCCTGATGGAGCTGAGCCGTGCTCTAAATCATATCTAGCATTTAGCAATCATTTTCAGGAAAATTCTTGGTTTTTTATCCTGTTCCACAGATTTATGGCTGGCTTAAACTTGATCATTCTAAAGTAGTGAAATGCCTTTGTTCAAGGGCTTGGAAATTGGTGTTATCCTCTTACTACATACAGGTACTAATAGACAAGTAAAATGTCTAAAACTGTCCTGGAATAGTGAATTCTGTTTTGGAAAGGCTGAAATGTTCTGAAGAGTCCCTGGTGGCACAGCACCAATTTTTGCTCAGTACTCATTTGAAATGGTCCATATAATTTGCCTGTACTTACCACCTTGGGACTGTTGCAACCAGCAGCAGCCCAGGTGAATCATCAGCCCATAACCTGTCCACGTGTGTCTGTCACCTGTAGGATCAGTGCCATACATAGAATGTGCATATTCTTATATTCTGGAAAGAGGCCCTTGCAACAGAGCGGGGAGAGAAAGCAGTCCTGATTTGCTCTATTACCTCTGACAGTTTTACTTTCACTGTGGCATGGCAATAAGATTAAAGTTTTATAGCAGTATCACCTCCATCCAGACAAAAAAAAAAATTAAACCTCACTTGTCTGGTACTTAGATTTCAAACTCTTTTTATAGAGCCTCTGCATCTGTTAATAAAGTCCTTAATTCATTTTGAACATTTTATTGTCACTTTGGATAAAAGTTTAATCAGATAGAATTATTGCCCTTCTAATATTCCCTTAACCTTTGCATTTTAGACTTACACCATATCATTTAAATTTTAAAATCATTCTTTTATAGACTTGAATGCCCCCATCTCTTTTTTAGAGGGTACTTTTGCACAGGAATGCTGTAGTCTGTCTTGAGGTCATGTGAAAACTTTAAAGGCTCTAATGCGAGCGCTGCTCGCTTTCCACTGAAATGTCTTGCATGCCCTATTAATTACTTTAATGGTGACATGCTGGTTTAAGGGAGTTCTTTATTAATGCCACTAAATCTTTTTTTTTATTGTTGTTTAAACACTTTTTCTTTCCTTTATGTAGATGTATTTAATCCTTTCTGTCTTTAAAATAAACGAGTGCATAACCACACGAGGTGTTTGACGTTTCCCTCTTTCCATCTCAGGAGGATGTAGGGAGGACTTTGCTCCCTTGTCTGTACTGTCCACATCCTACCAGAGACATGCACATCTGTACTGTCTGTCTTCACGAGTTAGATTGTGGTGGTGGAAGTAATATTTTAAATCTGATCTCTCTCTTTCCAGAAATAATAGTCAGTGAATTTGCTTTTACTCTTCCAGGATGTTGAGATTGTAGAGGTCAGTTTGGGTTTTTTGCTGAAGGTTCAGCACTCCCAGTTCAAGAGAGGATTTGCTTATGTTTGAGCCTTTTCCTGGTAAGGAGGACATGTTGATTTGCTCTCCTCAACCTGAACTAAGTAAGAGTATTCTATTAGTCCATTTTTACTTCAAAGATGTATAGCACTCACTATACTAGATTATTTGTAGAGCAGCCCTTTTGCTGAACTAGCTGGCTGGTAAAACACTGACATCCATGGCTGCAGCTGGAATTTGGTCTATCAGGTTTCTGTTTGGTTTTTTTTTAAGGTGAAATCTTTTACAAAATACCTATTCTTGATTCATCTTAGTTGCAGATTTTCTTGGTCTGGGAAGGGGAAGCAAGGTGTGAGAGAGAAAGTATCATCAGAAACTTTTTCAAAAGCAAATAAATGACTGAGGAATTGGCTGCTTTTAGTTTGCTAACCCACTCTTGACAATGAGACTTAAACTCTTAATAGTAAGTCATCTAATGCTTTAGTCACTTTAGAAAATGTTATGTCTCCAATAACCATTGATGGTTTCACCATGGGACTCTTCACATTTGAGGTCTATAAATAAACTTCACTGGTTTAAAAGAAAATCAGAATGGATTGTTGAAAAACTTGTGAAGAGGTTTCACCAATAGCAACTAGGTTTTTTTTTTTGGTGAGGGAGCAGTGGTTTAGGCCTTGGGGTTGAGGTTTTTTGTTTTCTTTTGGCAAAGTATGAAAGCTTGTGTTCCACTGCAGGGTTTCTATTGACCTCCCCTCTCCCAGATGATTTCTGACTTCTAAAAACATCTGTGCCCAGCTGGGTAATAGAGTTTCTGTGCAGCCCTCCATGGTTAATGTATACCTGTACATACATACAGGCTTGCACAGGAAGAATCTAGAAGCCTGAATTCAATCTGAAGTGATTTGGGATTTGCCCGGGAAGGATGTACCTTCCCTCAGCTTTGTCCAAATCAGTCTTCAATTATCACTAGTACACTTTGCTGTTGAGTGGGCAGAGCTTTGCTCACAACTGCTACTTTAATTTTGGGAGCAGGCAGTACACTTATGCACTTATATGGTACTAAAGGGTACCTTTTGCAATTCAAACTTCGCTAAATGGCACCCTTTGCATTTTAGAATAAGTAGCTAATTAAATGGCAAGGCTCAGTGCTGTTTGAGCCATGGGTTAGAGTCACTCTAACTTAGATGAGGGACTGGATCCCATAAAACAAATTAGTCTAAGTTGTGGACCTGTTCCCACTGATCCCAATTTAAATGTTTTCTTTAAAATTAATAGGAACGGAATCCGATGTGTGTCCAATACAACGTGGCTAATGAAAGACATGAGACATAGGCCCCATCTCACAAAGTGATCCTCTTGAGTGTGTGAAGAATCTAGACTGGCTTGATCAAAAGAATTTTCAATTTCTGTTTTTTAAAGTAAAGGAAGTAAGAGTCAAGTAAAGTAAGGAAGATTCAAGGAAGATTTTAAAGTAAAGTAAGGAAGATTCAAGTTAATTTTAGTGGAAATTCCCTAAAATTAACTGAAAAGCTCAAAACATACTTTTCCCCCTCTAAACTTGTTTCCTTCCCTTTTCCCATGTGGTTACCTTGTTTATTTTTTAAATAAATAATCATATTTTAAAGCACTGTAAATAAATTGCAAAGTGTGCTCCAATGGGGTAGATAAATATATTCCATCTGCTGGGGAGTGATTATTAAATAATTCACCAGTGGCAAACCCAGGAATGGTTATCCATTTTCCTCTCATTCATGGGTAATTTTTTCTACATCCCGTAGGAGCTCATTATGTTTTCTTTGTACATAATGTTTAATAATTTTAAAATCTGGCACTAACCCCTCCATCTACAGAGTCTTCAGTTTTTCCTAAGTATTTATGCATGTGTACACATGTATGTATTGGAAGAGGAAGATATTTGTTTTCCTTCTTCCTTCTTTTTTTTTTTTTGTATGTGGAGAGAAGGTGAGAATTTATGTATGAAGTGAGGTGGGGAGTTGGAGGCAAATTTCTTCCAGCTGTGCAAGGGAGCTTCCTCCTGCACACATGGTGGATGGGTCACATCCCTGGGCTCACCCTTGGGTGGCAATCAACAGAACTTCAGGGCTATGACATTAATGTGAACCTCATACTTCAATGCTTATAAGCAAAGGAATAGGAAGCAAGGTGAGGGAGTGGGGCATTTGAAGAGCCTTGTCTCCTTTTTCTCAGTGTTAGGAAGAATTTGGTTATCTTCTAAGGGACCAAGAGTGAGCCCAATGAGCCTGGTCTGTGGATAAGCAGCAAGCTATTACCTGATTGAAAACTGGAGCTATATCCCATCAGTGGAAAAATTGCCACAGATGTGTGGATGGGTGGATTTTGAATCTGACCTTAAGGGAAGAGTTTGGCTCCTGGTAACAGACCCAAAGGCCTCTGTGGGCTTTGATCAGGCAGGGTGGGCAGCTGGGCAGAGGACTGGATGGGGTTGGCACGTAGCAGGAGGCTGCACACAGTCAGGAGCTGGCACCTCCAGTGCTGGATCTCTTTTCAGAAATGGTCATGTTCCCATGGCTGTGTGTGCTCCAGGGGCAGGAGGTGAGTGAGGGACCACCATCCTGTCCTGCAGCCACCCAGTGCCAGTGCCCAAGGAACTGTGGTCAGAGCTGGGCTCTCCCCCAGCCTGGAGGCAGATGTTTGCAGTTAGGGGACAATCACTACCTTGGTGCTAAAATGTGTAATTAGCCACAGGAATTTCTTTCCTCAGCTGATGAAGACAGGAAGGTAAAAAAGTATCTCTTAATGGTTCCACTGTTTTTCCTAGGGAGTTGAGTGAATCTGGCTGCCTTCACAGAGGGGAACAGCAATCCTATTCCCCAGCAGGTAATGATCTCTGCTGTTCCATTGCACATGTCTAGGTGTCCATACTGCTGGCCAGAGGGGAACAAAACCCTTTCACTGTGAGGTAGGGAGCTGTTTTATTTCTCTCTCCCTTTTTTTTACATTCCCTGTAGGCATGTGCAGACTCTGGGTCTCAGAGGCAGCTGGGCTCTGTACTAAGCAGGAGCAAACAGCTTTTCCCTGGGACAAAGACCAGATCCAAACAATTTGGTTTTGACTATAATTTCCATATGATTCTTGACCTGGAAATTCCTTCCTTTGTTCTTCTGCTAATCCATTTTACTACCTGGAAAACAGGTTTGAGGCGGGAGAGGGGAAGTAGTCCAGATGTGAATTAACAGAACCTTGAATATTTTGCTTGTTTGTGAAGAAAGGCTCTTCTTTCCTTTGCACTTCCCAAGCTGATATTCTGCATATTTCCATCCCATATCTCCATCATAGTTAAAGCCCAAGTAACTCTTTCCATGACTGGTTTCTCTGCAAAACATGAGTTTTGCTGTGCTCAGTATAGGAATGGAGTGCTGCAGCTACTGAGGCTGGTTCTGGCTCTGAGCTCCCTTCTCCATCTGATTTCCTGCTCCAAGTGATTGGTAATTGTCACTCCTAGAAATTATGCTCCAGGATGGAAGAGCACAGGGAAGCTACTATTCAGGTGAAAGAATAATGTTGGGAGATCAGATTGAATACAAAGTTCCAGAGCAAATGAACAGTGTGTTGTTCAGCACTGTGTGCACTATGGGCATGTGAAAGAAGTTGCACCTTGCACAGCAAGGGCTGGAGGATAAGCTGGGATCCACTGGCCAACATGCCAGCAGTAGGAAACGTTGTGTGAACTGGGGGTTTGTGGAGCTGCTCTAATTTAAACCTCAGGAAACTGGTGTGAGGGAACAAAGAAACTAGCTGTGGACTGTAATGGTGTTTGATGGATCTGACAGGAGCTGGGAAGTACAGAATTACTGCCATGCTGGCTCCTCTGTGCCCAAGGCTCATCCTTACATTAGCAGTTCTCCAGCTGTACAGCACAGGAGACACCTCTGTTCTTGCAAACCCAGACTGCTGGCACTTCCATCAGGGATGCCTTGGAATTCTCTGCTGATCGATGTCCTTGATATTAACCAGAGCTGAGCACTGCCACTTGAATGGAGCAGGAACAGCAAGCTCAGTTCTCTAGAAACCTGAGCTTAGGCTGTAGATAGAGACATTTCCATGATGTCTTTTTTTTCTTCTTACATGCACATGCTGCCTGTCCCCATGGACCTTGCTGTCTCCAGGTCTCTAGGTCCTGATGGTGGTCCAGTTGCTCTTTTGCTCTCTGTCAAGCACATTCAGAGAGGAGAGTTGGTTGGCTCAAATGGGCAGGTTAAGCCCAAGGACAGAGCTGGGAAGCTGCCTGGGGCTTCCTCACACCCTGTCCAAGATGTCCATACATAACCCAAGCACCTTTTCCTGCTGCTGTTTCTGAAATGGCCCTCTTGGCAGTGCCTCTCCCTAAACACCCAGAACTGTCCCTACGCTGACACGGGCACTGATGTGCTCTGCAGCCTGTATTGCAGTGTGCCATCAGGAAAACTGTAGTTGCCAAATGTTTCTGTTTTTATATGAAGCTGTTCCACCAAGGTTATCTGATTTTTCTCTGGTGCTGAGAAAAGCAGTTGAATCCGACAAGAGACCTTGTGGGTGGAATACATTATGTCCAAAAATCAATCATAAGGTAAGGAAGGAATAGAATTGAGTTTATTTACAGTCTGTTGACTTTTATAGTTAGCGCCATTTATTAGAGAAGATGAAGAAGAAGAAGAAAATTAAGCAGAGGGCAGGAAAATGTTTCTTTGTGATATTTTTGTGCCTGGCAATGGAAAGAGATGTGTGTACGAGCTGACAATTTATCTTCTGCCCTGAAGAGAAATGACTTGTTCTCAAATGGGCATGAAATGAAATAGTGCAGAACACGATAGGAACTTTTCTGAGTAAATGGGTCAATTTCCTGTCATTCTCTCGATAATTGTATGTAGAGCACACTACGCTCCAAACACTGGCAAATGTGATTTTTTTTTTTTCCCTCCTGTTATTTTACTCCTCTTGTAAATGGGTGGAAAACATATTCCAGTGCTGGCACTATTATAATCAGCTTTTGCCAGTGGCTAATAGCAGTCCATTTTCGGTGAATGCTTATTACCTCTAAGCAGTCCAAGACACTACATAATAACCCAGCACTGTGTAGTCTGGTACTGCTAGGAATGGGATGCAGTTATGGGGACTGCATTGCAAATGCCCCATCACAGCAGGAAATTTGCTTGTCCCTTTATCTTCTCTTGCCTAATTGCAAAATAAGCCCTGGTGGTCTAGCTGGAGAAGGAGCCTTGTTTGCCTTCCAGAACTTCCTGGTATGGTCAGGGACTTTCTGCCTCACCATCCCTTAGCAGGCTGATGCATTTTCCTTCACTTGGAGCAGCCCTCGCTGTTACTGGGGGGACGTGGTTTCAAGTCAGACTCACTGAGGACTGAGCTGGTAATTTTATTTTGGATGTGGTTAATTAAAAAATCAGAAGTGTTGTATCAGGTGAGTGACAATTAGGATCACTGTGACAGGGTAAATCTCACTGGAATGGGCTAATGCAGTGACAGAGCTTCAAGAGTGCCTTTGAACCTCAATCTCAAGAAAAGGGAGAGAATATTATAGGGTTGGCCCCAAGGTACTGGATTCTGGCTGCGGAAATATCTGGATAAATCCCAAATACTTGATTTCAATAAATTTTCTCCCCCTTAACTCCAAGCTAAGCCAGATGTAGACTTGTCCAGCCTATCTAATCATGCATGGTATTATGCTCCTAGTTGGAGATTATAGGAAGGATAAAAAAAACAATCCCAGCCTGATCAGGAGTGCAGATACTTGAGCTGTGCTATATCACCTGATGGGGTAACACAGCTCTGTGAGAGCTTAAACCCATCCCTGCCTCTCCAGTGATTTAGGGAGAAAGTTGCCCAAGAAATGGATTTCAGCTGAAGATCATTGAGAAGTTCTGTTTTCACCCCGGTTATCCTCCAAAATGAAAATCTTAAATCACATGTTTTGAAGGCTAGAATCTAAAAGCTTTGAAAGGAAGCCCCTGAGAACAGATTTTTTTTTTTTTCTCCCCACTAGTGAAAAGCTGATTCTCAAAAGTGTGCTAGGATTAGGCATTTCCTATGCAAAATTTTCTTCTAGGAGGGGAAGTCAGGGCCTTTCTGGAGCTTTAAACAACATTGTTTTTTCTTACTGGCTGTAACTAGAACTCTTCTGTGAATACAGCCCAGGGTCAGTGTCAGCTTCTTTACGTATATGCAGGGCAGGTTTCCAATACAGGTTGGATTGAGTCACAACTTAAAAAAGGCTATTGAAAGTTTTTCAGCCTCTGATTTTCTTTTTTTGTAACTATTGCTTTTTTTTTTTTATTTTCCCACTAGGATAGGAAAATGTCAGGTTTTCATAGCTGTCTGTAAGAACAGACAGATCTATTTGTCTTTATGTATACTGTTGATGCAAATAGACTGAAAGTAAAGATACACAGAACAGGTCTTCATCCTCTGCATCTGCTGTGAGGAGAGGAATTCATGTAGCAATCCCACTCTGTGAATCAGCAGTTGCTGAAGTATGCACACAACTGCTGGATGGAGCTGGCCCCACTTGGCTCATGTGTAAGGCTCCAGACTCCTCACAAGTCATGAGGAATGGGAAGTAAATGATCTCTGATCTCCCTCAGCAGGGAGTATAGAGAAATGTGCATTGTTTATTCCACCTGTCTTTGGAAAAGTGCAGCCCTGGAGGACTGATTCAGAAGACAGTTATGCTCAGTAATTCTGGAACAGCTCAGCTGCCTGGGATAGGATCAGCCCACTGTAAAAGCCACCAGGGGAATTGGGTCAGAATTCGGCCGTGCTGCTGCTTCGACCAGAGAATGAGTTCTAATGACTCTTACTTGGAGCAAAATAGAAAAAGATCAAGGGCAGAATTAGTCATTTTCCCCATGTTACATAACAATATTTTAGCACACATTCTTCTCCCTGAACATTTAAATGCATTGCTTGAATAATCACTGAAGACAATGTGGTAATAATATGTTCCTGATGTGTTGGAGGCAAAGCATTTACTCTGGTTTTACTTTTGCAAAATATATTAAGCTGCTTAGTTTTTGCTGATGTTTACACACAGGGAGTGGGGGGGGGGGGTTGTTTTGGTTTTTACTGCTATTTCTTTAAGGGAGCACAAGGGGATTGCTGTTAAATGGGTCTGATGCTTGTGGTGGAATTCATCCCAGATAGCTTCATCTTGCCACAAGCCACGTGCTTGGGCTGACATGCATGCGCCTTGGGAGTGATGGTGGGGAGTTATTGGTACCTCCTAGGGAAGGATATTTTAACCAGCCCTACCAACAACTCTTGCAATCACCCCAGTGCTGGTGTCACCTTTGCTCGGTGTATTTAAGGCAAGCAGCATCTGAGTACCTAGAAAGTAGGTTTTCTTCCACCTATAGCTCCCACGTGGCCTGGTTGTTTAGTCATGCTCTAATTCACTCTCGTTCAGGACTGACTCCACCAAAAAAGGCAGTTCTGGCCATTTCCTCTGAAGCAGCTAGGAAGAGAAAGTTGTAATACGCCCAGATGGTTTTAGGTTGTTAGGAAATGGGCCCTAGAGATGAGTGGACCCAAGCTCTGGAACTGCCTCAGCCCTTTCTTAGATGAAAGGGAGATGTGACAGAAAAGGCTGCTCCAGAAGAGCTCTTGTTGCAGTTTCAGCTGAAGCAAGCATGCAGAAAATACCCTGGGATATGGCAGAGAGGGTCAAGGCAGGGATGGAATTGTTCACTGGGATGATGTGGGTCAGGACTTGTCTTTCCACCACGGTCTCCCAGCCTGCTCCATCTTCCCACTTGGAAAAACACAAGGCTAACACAGATGACTGCAAAAAGGAGGTGGAGAATGGCCTTAATCCAGGGGAGGTGTGCAGTGGGCACCATGATGGGCATGGCAGTGCTGGAGGGGTGAGCTGGATGGACTGCAATGCTACCTGTGAGCAAAAGGTGGGTTAGGAAGGCATGGTGTTATTTCTTCAGCTGGCTGGGTTCTTATTGTCAGAAATGGGTTTCACTGGGCTTTAAACTTGGATTAAGAACATGTCTCTATTAGCTCCAGACAGAGATGCCTCCTGGAATCTTGGAAGCTGTTTCACTGCTGTCTTTGGGAGGAAATTTTGGCTTTCCAAGTTACAACATGACTGATATGTTCTATTTGGTTTTTTGAGAATTTTTTTATACTCCCATGACTCAAATCCTTTTTAATTTTTCCTTCAAACCATGTGTTTGTACGCTCTGACTAGCATAGCATTGCATTGGATGTTCTGGCATTGGGCAGTGGAGGATGGAGGAATGTTTTTCCACTGCTACCCCAGCGGTCTTCAGCTCAGTGTTGCAAAGCACAACTTCTAGCACAATCCACCACACTCAGTTAGACTGACACTGACACTTCCTGGGGGAGCAGGCACAGGGGTTTCGATCCACCAAGACCAGCACTGCTGAATAGATGCACTACAAAGAGAGGCACAAGCCTTGCCTCACACTGTGACAGCTCTTTCTGGCCTAAAATGTGCCACCTCCTGCTCTGCCTGTGTTTGCTGCTTTTATGTGCTTAAATAGGGTCTGTCTAATCATGTAATTGTGGAGGGATGTTCTTCACCCACCCTTGGGTCCTCTGCACTGTTCCCAGACTGCAGCTATAGGATATTCACCCAGTCTTCTGTCCCTGCACTGCAGGGTGCAGGGCGTTGGTTTAGGGCATCTCTTATTTGCACAGGTAAATATTTGCTGGGCCAGAGCAAGACAGGCAGAGGAATTGATGCCATTAGTGTAAGGTCAGGCTGTTTGCTGGAGAGAGAGAGAGAGAGGACATCAGCCCTCCAGGCATGTTCTAAGAACACACTGCAGATCCAGCTCTGCAAACAAGATGTACAAGGACATGTCCCATTTGTGAATTGCCACCAGCCCTAGTCTCCAGCCAGCATTGAACAATCACCACATAAATGATTGTGTGAGTGCCTGGTGATGATAAATGGAGGCACTTGAGGGACTTTATTGAAAACCTACATGTTTTCCCTTCCTGCCATCTGCACCATCTCCCCAAGGGCTCTGAGAGCTGAGGCTGCAAGCTCATTTGCCCCCTTACATGCTGTTTGGGCAATAGGGAAGGCCTGGCAAAGCTCTCCAGGACATCCTCCCCGTGTAAGGAACATTGCCACCGCTGCCAGGGTGCCACCATGGGAACAAAAGCACATCTCCTGATGCCTGAGAAAGCATGGGAGTCCACCTTGCTGAGAGCTGCGTTGCTTGAAGGGCTAAAAGGGGTAAAAACTTTTTTTTGGGTTACTGCTGTCAGCTGACCTGGCTCTGAGGCACTTGTGTAAGCAGGCAGCGTTTTCACATCTATGCTGTTTGCTCTAACATGTCAAATAGCTGATGTTTTTGCAAGGTTTCCCTAGCTCCTTCCTCCCTTCTCTTTTCCACTGTCTCTATAAAACAATACTGCTATAATCCAGTTTGATTCAGCAGGATCCCTTTCATGCTGGCTAATCCCCATATATAGGCATCAGTTCAGGGAGGTGCACCAGAACGCTGCAATATTTTCCCTAACATTTTGTTTAACCAGGATGACATTATTCAGACAAATTAATTCCTCCAAGACGTAAACTTGTTCTGACTGAGTGCTGCAGCAGCCTCCCTGAGAGCAACAAACCATGATCTGACATCTTAACAGCTCTCCACACACTCAGGGGGAGTCTTACATAAAAGATTTTCAGCTGTGCATATCTGCAAGGTGCAGCTGCCCCTTTCTGCAGTAGATTTCTTTTTCAGCAGGTTTTGGTAGAAAAAATATATTTTTAGGAAGTGAATGAGATCTAAAGCACAAGTAATTTTGGAAAATATCCTGGCATATAAAAACATACGGTACAAATTACCCTACCCTCTGAAATCCTTGCCAAGGTTTTTAAAAATGGGGTTCTACTGTGGTCACTCTCCTTCCATTCTGAATTGAGTTCATCTTGCGTGTCTGAGCTAACATGTTGCTAGATGGGATTTACAAAGCTCGGGGGCCTGTGTGGGTGATGTGTCAGCTGTGTGTGCCAAATGGCAGCACCTGTTGGAAAGGAAGAGGAAAATGTAAAGAGTCCTTCACAAGTTTGCCAAGAGAAGGAATTCTTGGTCTGCCTCAGAGAGAGGAGGTCCTGGTGTGAAAAACAAGCCTGTGGTGCTGCTTTTACCCCATACAGGGTGTGGATGGGCAGGTGAACTACCCTGTGCCTCTCTGTGACACCGGGTGTTTGGGGTGGCATGGCCAGGCTGCCAGAGCTGCATTCAGCACTGGATTTTTTGTCCACACTCCCCTGAGATGTTTTCCTGGCACTGCAGTTACCTCTTGTACTCTAATGTCAGGGTTCTGGGAGCCAACTGGGAAATGCCTTTTTCCTCCTCTTGCCTGGCATTCCTTCCCTTGGTGCTTCCTTAGTTCTTAGATCCAAAATCCAGAATTGAGGCTGTCTTACTGGCCTCAAATGTGCCAAAACAGTTGAGGGTGCCCTAAAGGAGGAGGAAGGAAAGAAGAAATCTCATTAGCTTTAAGTAGCAGAGCCTGAGCTATTTGAACACAGTTCTGGGTCCACATCTCATAGCCCTGGCTTCTCTTCTGTATTTTTCATTGCCTTATGTCTATTTTTTGCTCTGCCTGAGTTGCTTCACTGTGCCTTAGTGATACGTTCCTGAGAAATGGGTTGATGTTAGTTGTTTGTTCATTGAGACTTGCATGGAGTGACTTCAGAGGGCTTAGCTGGTCATGGCCATGGTCTTGGGGTGCTGGGAGCTTCTAGCTGGGTTTCTCTTCTGCACCTTCCCATCTCCTAGGCTAGGAAGGACAGCTAAGGGAGAACATGTTCTCTTCTCTGCAGCAGTGTATTATTGACAGAGGGCATCATTAGGGACTCCTGGTGCTCTGCTTCAAGTACCTTAATGTAATATCATCAACATTAATTCAAACTGTGTTAAGATTACAGCAAGTAACTAACATCCAATAGACACTGAATAATTTAAAAGCTTTGTGAAGTTGAAGCTTACAGAAATGGATTTACAGATGTACAAAACTACCTCAGATTAGTTTCAGAGGTTTCCCTTGCTCAGTATCAGCTGTTGCAGATGCTTCCCACTTGCTTCCCAAGGGAACTTTCACATCTTTTTCTCCTGGTTCTATTTGTGAAAGATCTAGCATTAAGACTGCACTTTCTTTTACCCTGCAGTTTTGTCTTTTGGGGAATAGTCAGTCTTCAAACTCTTTATGTTTTTAGCCCTAGGGTCATCTCTACATGGTAATTCTGACCCCTTTACTTGCTGCAGACATAGACCTGACCAGTAGCTTTGAAAATGTCATTTAGATATTTTGTATCATCTACAAAATAACAGCCAGAGTGGGCTTGGTGGAGTAATTAGCGATTTATACTGTAGTAAGGTAAAGTAATTTTTTCTCTTGTTGAAGCAATTCTTAAGTCTTTCTGGAAAGCATTTTGTACACTGAAGTTTTTATTTCATAATAAATGTGTGGAGTAACTTCCACATGTTATACAAACCCTGAAATGTAATTAAATCACACAGCTTATTAATGGCTTCTGCTTAAGACTCCCTGTGATGTTAACCTGGGATAAACCATCTGTCCCCCAACCTCATATTTGGGACCAGTGCAACTGTCCCTACAAGAGAAACCATGTGAATGAGTATGGCTGAAACAGATTCCTAGTGTGGTACTGCACAGTTGTTCTGTCTGATAGTACTTGATGCTTACCTGTAGTCTGTTATTAATAACAAAGAAAAAAAACCTGCTGATAAAATTAGTGGGTTAGTAAGATGTCAGAGCAGTGGAATGGAGAGGCATGAACTGATGAACATCCCAGACTCGTTTGAGCTAGATTGGTTTAACACACCCAACTGTGAGACCATCTATTTGTTCAGGAACAAAAACATCTTCTGGCACACCAGCTTTATCTCCAGGTAGAGGTTCATCTGGCTGAGTACCTTCCTTAGCAAGGATCAGAGCTTTCTGTACACCCAGCTAAGGGAGCAAGTGGTAAGTCTGTGTCTCCTGATGTGTTCAGGCTATGCCTGGCCACTGCGATGGAAGTCTTGATTTAGTCAAACCTGTAAATCACTAAAAATCCTAAGTGGATCAGCTGCCAGGGATTCTGCACAGAAACAATGCTGGTGTAGCACCAAGGACCTCACAAACTCTGGATTTGGGGGTAGAAGCAGTGGTGCCTTGTTTGGTTTTCTTTTTGTCACGCTCCCAAAAGAGAGCAGAGAGCCCAGGCACGGTGGGAAGCATGCACATAGTGTACTGACAAGATCCTTGTGTTCTGTACATGGCACTAGCTAACACATTCCCCCTGTTAGACCATTGCCACAGCAGGTCCAGATGTCAGTAACTCCAGCTGATACCTCTGAAGAACGATGATTTATGGCCACTGGAGATTTGACTGCCTTTGTTCAAGGAGCACAAGAAAAGGACTTGGAAGTTGTGCTTGGGGTGGTCAGCTATCTAGGTCAGAAGAGGTAAATGCTGCTGTTTTCAAAAATTGGCCTTCTTTCTAACTATCTTGTGGTTTGTGTTCTCTGTCAGAGAATATGGGCTGCTTTGTTTTTTTCCAGTATGCTTAACATACCCCAACTCAAGCTGCTGGCTTGAAGTGTCTTTAAGAAAAGGTGGTTTGAATTAACTACCCTAAAATATAGAACACCCTGTCCCTGAGGACACTGTGCAGTGTGTGACAGTTAAGCATTTAATCATTAAAAGGAGGTCTATACCCAGAGTGAATTAATTCTTACTTTAGGCCCTGAAAAGATCAAATCTACACCCAGCTGTAGTCACAGGAATGCCAGGCAAACAGTGGAGTTTAAAGTGCATGGAAGCAGGAGAGCTAAATGGCAATAAGAAGCCTTTGGTATCCAGGTAGTATTTTTTTCCATCTCAAAGCACTTTCCAAAGCCTGGTAAGAACAAGGATATGTGGGGTTGGATGAACCCTGGAGTGAATGCCTTATTTTCAGTCACATAGTCCAGGTCTCAGCTCAAATATTTTTGTGTTGGGTTTCTTTCAGAAAACCTGGAGCCAGGAATACTGTGCAAAACACACAGAATAATTAGCGACCTCCTGGAAACATGTGAAACTTTTAATAAAACGTAAATTCCAGTTCCTTCTCACAGGTGGAGTCCAGTAGTAATGTAGGCAATATGCACAATTAAGCTATTTTTATGCCTCTTCATCTAAAAATGTGAGTGTTAAAACATATGTAGGTAAAACAAATTGAAAGCTTAGACTTGCCTGCATGCCATGCTCATTTGAACTTGCTGCGTTAGCCTGAATTGCTGCTGAGCAGTGTGTGCTCCAGCAAAGGTTTTGCAAAGGGAAATGTCTTCACCTACAAATCTGGCTTCTTAAAAAGGCCTATGACTTTGCAGCTCCAGAAGATACTGACTTTCCCTGCCAACCACAAAGGGGAATAAATGACTGGGAGGGCTCAAATAATTATACAAAGTGCCTGGATCAACTTTTCCATGGGGATCCTGTAGCTACTGGTCTGATGGCTTAATAATGTGCTTCTGAAATGGCTGCTTTCCTCTGCTGTTTCTCTCTGGGGCCAGATTTCCAGCAAGACTCCTTAGCTGCCCTTGCAGAACTGGCAGGACAATGCTCACTGGACTCATGCTGCCTGTGAAAGAGCCAACAGTAACTTTTCCATAGGAAAACTTGCAGGTAGGGCAGAGCTGGACTATGCTGCTCCAGCAGCAAACTTTGAGAAAGAGAATGACTCAGAAAGCCCTAGATAACTTCTTCATTCCCCACTCTTCACTGCCACTCCCTGTCCCTCTGTCCTTGTCTCTCATATCTTTGGAAGCTGGTGTGGCAGCACATGTGGGGAGTGACCACTTTGCACCACTAGTGCAACAATAAAATGTGATCCTTCCTTTAGGAGACCACCAGCACTGGTCCTTGTGTTCTGCATTAGCTGGGTCACTCAGACACATGAGCCACCTGCTAATACCAGGCTGTCTTGTCTGTTTTCACCTGAATCTGGTCTATAGTTAGAGCCTGATGAAGAGTGGCCCTTCCTTCTTTTGCTCCTCAT
This sequence comes from Irena cyanogastra, assembly GCA_013397155.1. Lineage (NCBI taxonomy): Eukaryota > Metazoa > Chordata > Aves > Passeriformes > Irenidae > Irena > Irena cyanogastra. The sequence goes on along the minus strand of VWZV01009149.1, from coordinate 519,114 downwards.
AGGTCCATTAAATAGGAAGCTGTGTATGGAAAAGATGTGGTCCAGTTTTACTTTGCATGAGCTGCTTGGCAAAACATGAGGATCAGGTTCCTTTGGGTGTTCAGATGTTCTTGCTGGGGAAATGGGAACTTGTGGTCCTCAGAAAGGAAAGTTGGAAGTTGTATTAGGATGGAAATGAGCAATTCAGCTCAACTGGGAAACAACCATTGGTGCAGGTGATCTCAGACCTTTTAAAGTACTGTGAGAAGCACTGGAGCGTGGTCTTTTCCACTGTTATGGAAAGAAAATCCCCATAATGGAATGGAGCAGTTACAGATCAGAATGATCCTGCAATAATGTTGTTTTTTCCTCTATATTCCATAGCCACTGTGATTTCAGACTAAGAGTCCATACACTGGGAGGATGCTATCGACTTGAGAATGGACATGTTATATAACATCTATTATGCATTCAGTGAGTTTATATAAATGCATATCTCTTATGTAACTGTGTCACTAGGAAAACAGTGAGGTTGGGCAGGTTGGTTTCTCCTGCCATTGCTGCTCTGCTGCGCTTGTTGATTCTTAAGCGCTGTCCCAAGACACTGCAGGTTGTACTGCTGATGTGTGTGCCCAAGTGAATCTCTTCTTTTCAGCAGCTCCCTTCACTTTGGGTTTTGCTGGGTTTTTCCTCAACTGTTATTTCTTTTTCTAAATGTAATATTTGGCGGAAAGCCTTTGGTGTTTGTTTCACAAGCACGGGAGTAGTCTGGTTAGTAAATACTATGGACTGACAGTTGACTAGCACAGCATTCAGTTGCTGTGCTTTTCAACTTGAAATAACATCCAGGGCAGCCTCTTCAAGTGATGTAAAAGACCTGGTAAAGAAATGCCAACTGTCAGCTTGATTTTTGGTCTGCTCTGCTCTGACATAAACCTTTCTGACAGCTCAGACCAGTGTCCTTCATATTCCAAATTAATCCAAAATTTCTCATGGTAATGAAAGGGAAAGAAATTACTTTAGAGTGCATGTTTCCTGCTCTGAACATCCTTGACAAAACCTGCAGACACCAGAGAATTACCCTCTACTCAGACATGCCTGTCTGCTCTTGATGCAACTCTTGAGCTTATTTGCATTCCAATGGTTTTGCCATCCAAGATCTCTGTATCCAAGTCTCTATGTTGTCTCTACAAAATAGGAAAAACTTTTTTATTTTTCAGGGTGCCTTAAGTTTTCTAGATTGAGAGCAAAGGAACAGCGCCAAGAGGTTGAATCAACTCAGCAGACAATTGTGTTGCAAGGACTCGTCTGCCCAACTTCCCACAGCAGTATCTTGAACAGTAGAGTAGCCTAAAGCTTCTGGTTTACTTTTCACTTATTCAAGGAAGGACCTGATGTATTGTGTGGGTAGCTCTTTGTAGGGTTAGAAGGAATAATGTGCCATCCTTTCTCTCCCAACTGTACAGCAAGCTGAGTTCTAGCAGAAGCACCCTCAGAGGTGGGCAGGAGGTGCAGAGGGACTGATGTAAATCATCTCTATCTCTGTCTTTGTGGATGAGATTACCTCACAGTGGAGGAAGGAAGGTGATGAACGAGTTCCCAGGGTGGAACACCAGTCTCCAGCTTTTGCTTTTTTCACATCTCACTTGACCTCTTTGGGAAGTTCTCTTTTCTGTGCCATGCCTTGTCTGGGTTCTTCTTGCATAGCCGTCTCAATTTTCTGGTTTTGTATCCCTTCCTTCTTTGTCACTTTCATCTCAGCAGTTGGCTCAAACTTGCTTTCCCAGACAAGGAACCGAATCAAACATCCAGGTCAACTGAATGAAAAGAATAGGGATGTCATTGCATCTAAAAATAATCTCAGTACCTGGCAGGTGACATGTTTGACCCTGGACTTAGTCAGCGGCCTGGATTTATTTCCAATTAGAGTCTGACTCTAGATAAAAGAAGGGGTCTCACTCCAGGAAATAATTCAATTTAAACCTCTGAAGAAATCCTGTCCCTCCAAAAAATGAAATTTCTAGTCTTGGTGTAGAGGGGGGAGAGTGTAGCACAGTTCTCACCTTACTCTGGCTCACTAAATCTTAGGTTCTGTTATTCTTGGCAGTGGCCAGTGCTGGTTGTCTGTGGGTTTCCAGTGTTCTTTCAGAGTCTTTAAGAACAGACATTTCACTCAGGAGGCTTTGTTCAAGAAACAAGGAACTCCCTCTTCTTCTCCCTTTGGAAAGACCTCAGAGCACCCACAAAGCTTTCAGCCTTCATATTTCAATCACAGATAAGTCTCCCACTGCCCCAGAGGCTCCAAGATGTTCTCCTTACATCAAGGACATAAATGTATTTGGCAACTCTTTAGGAAACATACCACGGATTTGGGCAAATCATATTCTCACTGTCAGTTTGGGTAGCAGCAGCATCCAAGTGCTCTGAGAGTTTTGGGGGAGTTTTTTTTTTCCAAGCTTTATACTGGATTATGTTATCTATTAAAACCAGCTATTTTTATGCTGAACTGCTGCAATGACCTGTATTTCACAACTTGCACGTATACACTGAAAAAACCATTATCTTGCACTCAAAAGGTGTTTCAGTGAAAGCTCCATGAAATTCTGTGCAAAATCTCATTACCTTCTTGCTTGGGTTTTCATTTTGTTTCAGTTTGGAGAGGTGTTTATTTCTTGGTTTCTCCAGGTGCCAACTTTGGTGTTTGCAATAGAGATGTGACTTCTGTCAGAGCATCACACACTTCCTAATAGCTGACTAAAGCCACTCTATAGATAATATGAAGAACAGAGGAGGAAAATAATGAAATTATTCTATGAGTCACTGGTGAACCAAGGACAGAACACAAACACCCTTAGTTTCCAGTGCTCTCCCCCTGCCACTAGAAAAAGTTAATTTATCTTGTGACTTGTATGAGATTTTCAGGAGAAGCTTTGCACTCTCTTTGTTTGAGCAATTAAGGTAGAATGGAGAGCTGTTAAAACTGATATCCAGCTGGAATATTTAATTTATTTAGTAGCCATTAGATGTGACTTAGAGATGCCCTTATCTATGACTTGAAATAAGCAGAGGAAAATAGATTGTGTGCCTTTCCTTGTCGCTTAGAGAGGTGAGGGGTTTTTGTTCTCAAGGAGTGAAGGGGAAGGATTCTGTCTTTTTTTTTTCCCTTACAAACTTTAGAAGAACCCAGACTCTCAAGCAGTAGCCCTGTCTTTCTCTTTTTTTTTTTGTTTCTCCAGGAAATCTCTCTTGGAGAGCACAGGAAGCAGGAAAAGCCAGCTTTGAACAGGTTGTAGTTAAAAGGCTTGTAGTGTTCAATCTGTAAGCAAAGTAAGCCCAGTTTTGCTGGATGTTAATTTACTGACAAGAGTTTCCAACTAAAATTTGTTTTCCCTTTTAATAATGAAGTTCCATTTTCCTGATGGTTTCTATGTCACAAATTCTTGCAATGCTCAAACAGTCCTTCAGGAAACGCATGGCAGGCGAGAACTCATTTCAAATGTAAAAATACCAAGAAAGAGGAGAGTGAGGGGAACTATAAATAACCACTGAGATGTCAGAGGCTCAGTCATTTTTTCCTCTGCAAGTCAGCTTTAGCAGTTAAGGTCAAGATAACATTTCCATGTCAATGGTCAGTTACATCAAAATTCTAAAACGGGAAAATTGAATGGAATTTTCGATTTTTTTTCTTGCATTGTGCCCGGATTTGACCAATTTATAGTCTTTGGTCCGTTAGCTCTGAGTTCCAGTGTTATTTTGGTTAAGTTTCTTGCCAGAGTGGCAAGCTTGGATTGGAACATGGAGTTTATTAAAGGCTGTGAAATTAAATTCCTCACCAAAAGAAAAGGAAAAAAAGCCCACTTCTTGCTGATAGTCACTTCTCTGTTTCCTTTGATGCGGTTCAGTTGGACTTGAATTTTAGCCTAACAATTTGCTACACAATTTTGTTTTGTTTTCACAAAGTTCTAATCAGCTTAAACTTCAAGCAGTTTGAAATGCCTCTCTAACAGCTTCCTTGGTATTGCTAATTAAGCTTGAAATCTCTGTGTTGTCCACAATTGTATCTAAACAAGGAGGAGAGTGTATCTGCTCGATGTTTGCCACATCTCCCAGCTGCATGTAATTCTGCTGCCTGTGCAGAAAGTAATCACTACAGGACAGACCCTTTATTTAGGCAAAACTCCCAGGGAGGCATGCAAGGTCAGGCATGTCATGTTTTGAGGAACTTGGTGGTGAGAACACGTAAGGCAAGCAGAGCTACATCAACAGCACAATGACTGGGAGTGCTTGGGAGCAAGGAAGAGCTTTGCTTTATCCCCCACAGCACTTTGTTCTGCAGAGCCCTGAGTTTTGTATGGTCTGTAGGTGCTCTCACCTGATGTGTGAGTGTTAATAATAGATAAAAGCACAGGCTATCGAAACCTGCCATGGATTCCCCCCGTCCCTCAGGAGCAAAGCTAATAGAATATCATCGTTTTAAAGGTTCACTTCAGTGGAAAAAGAGTTGTAACAAATCCTCAAACACATCTTTCTGCGCTGGGCAAAGCCATGGGCTGGTTTCTCCCTAGGCAGGGACCTCAGTGTGTGAAGCAGTACTAATCTGCTGAGGCATGGCTGCTGTTGTGCGATGCAGCCCAGGGATTTCCGCGGTAGCTCTGTGGCAGTTCGCCTCAGCTGCAGGAGCCTTGAACAAACTCTTTACCTCTGACATTCTGGGAGGGATTTTGAGGGATTTCCTTCAAATTAGAAATCTTCGAAAATCAGCATCTTGCGCCAGGCATTGTATTGTGCAACATCTTGGAGTGAAGGTCTGGTCATGCACTTAGGATCTCCTTGGATTGAAGGAATCAGAGATGGAAACTGTCTTATCAGATCGTTCCTCCCTGCCAAGGCAGGCTCATCTCCCGTGCTCTGCTTGTGCTGCTGTGCTTCACAGATGTTTTTCTCTCCAGTGCTCCAAAAGCCTGTCCCAGCTTCCTGGTTGGGTGTTTTCTGGGCCAGTTGCAGTCCTGGTGTGGAGTGGCTGATTTCACGTGGTTCTGCTGGTTCATACCAGTGTGGTGTGGTGGCAATGCTAACAGCAAGAGTGAGCTCTGCTCACCAACATGCACAGTGTGCTGCTTCAGTTCTCTGGGGAGTGTGCAGCTCCCCTTTCCTGGTGGCAGTAGACAAGATGTGAGGAGGTTTGGAAATGCAGCTTCACTAGAGAATTACAGAAGGGACTGGAGCTGATTACTAAGATATTTAACAATGGTCTTTTACATAGCAATTGCTAGGGATGCTTTCAATTGTTTGGCTTACTGTAGTATTCCATGCAAGTATAATTACTGTTGCCGAAAAAATTTCATATGCATAGACTTTTTTATTCTCCTTGCTATTTTAAAGTCAACTGTAAGTTAGAAACATTTCCCCAGTATTAAACTACTTTACTCTTACAAATGGCTGTAGCCACATTGGAGTATTCTGAATAACAGCTCAGGTGCTGTTCTCTGGTACTGCACCACCCCAAGTTGATTTCTGAGGTGTGTGCAAGTCATTACAGATAAAAAGAATTTACTGTTTTCTGTTAATAATACCTTGTTTCCATTAAGTAACCATTTAGGCACACAGACTGCTTCACAAGTATTTATCAAATCTAACAATATTGTTTCTCACTGGGATGTGTAACTTCAACAGCCATTTTATTTACAGGCCGAGGCACAGAGCGTGGGAATGCTTTGCCTATGGCAGCTACTTGGTTTAAAAGCCAGAAGTCCAGGCATTTTATCTTCCAGCCTACCAGTTAAGAGGACAATTCCCTCATTTCTTACATTCATAGGCTCTGCTGTTTTAAAGGGACAAAGATCTCTGTTGTCAGAACAAGGAATGTTCAGAAGATGAGTAGCTTTGAGTGCCAGAAATTAGTTCAGTAATTTCCAACATGGGGCTTCTTGTGGATTTTTAGCTGGAAGTAGTCAATGTGGCTGTGGTTGGACATGGAGCATAATGCAGAACAGATTGTTTAACCCTGGCATTCCTTCATCACTCTCAGCTTGGTGGTGCTGGAAAGGGATGCAGGCTTTATCTAAACTGGCACTGAGCATCAGAGTAGTCACCCAGTCCCTGCCTCTGGTGCTCCAAACGTTTAATTACATTCAGCATTAAACATACAATTCTTTCTGCAGGTAGTATGGCCAGCTTGTGTGCCTGCCAGGCCCAGCAGCCTTCTCTATGTTTCCTCTCCAGCCTTTGGTGTGCTCAGACAATGGCAAAGCCATCCCTCAGCCTTCACTTGATAAGAAAAACAAAGCTCCTTCCTCCTCTCACTGTAGAGCATATTTTGACATCTGCTTATCATTTGAGAAGCATTTCTCAAGGACTATTCCATTTTCATCATGTCCTTTCGGCTATTGCACATTTGTGGACTCAGTTGCATGCCATTGTTATCTTTGCTAGCATAAGCCATGAAATACATCTAGCCTTTCTCTAGTAGTTATAGGGCAAGGGGAAGGGACTCCTCCATCCTGTATGCTGAGAGGACTTTCTGCCAGATTCACCTCCAGCTGCACAGAGTCCAAAACTACAAAGCTGAATTCAGTTTTCTTGACATTCCAGCAGAAGAGAAGCATGCCAGCCGTGGTATTGCTACTGTGCTGGGAAAGCCACTAAAAACTGAGGTGAATGGAAGAACGATTTGAAAGCCACTGAATACAGTAACCTCCAGGGCCTGAGTCTGCACTGTGCAAGGGGAAGCTGTAAGCACAGCTCAGCCCCATTACCAGCATGCTGCTAACGTTGCCGGGCTGCCCATGTAATTTATTCCTGTATCTTCCTCTCCATCTCCCAGCAAATCAAGCTATACCATCTGAAGAACAGCCTGACTGCTCACCACTGTGTCTGAATTAGGCTGTCAGGGTCAGTCACATCTTCTGCCCCAACACACTGAGACAGCTGTGGCAGCATGGTCCGAAGGTCAGAGCACCAGCCAAGGTGCTTCTGCAGTGCTCTCCCTTGCTCAAAGGACCCCTCAGAGCAGCAAGAAGGGGAGTGTCACCCTCTGCTAATAATGTGTCAAGCTGGTCAAGTGAAGTGAGAAGGATTAACTCATGCCCAAGTTCTCTCCTCAGACGTGCAGGAAGGAATTTCATGCTGGCTATTAGTGATTTAGATGTTATGTTTGCCAAGATTTAACCCATCTGTGGAGATAGCAGCTGGTTTTCCTTTTCTAGAAATAATGCCAAAAAAGTGTTTGAAAGTGTTGAAATTACATCTTGACACTTAACCCCTCCACCACTGTCTGCTTTATATTTAATTTATAATACAACTATATATTTTCAGACCCAAACCCTAAATGAAACCATTTGCAATTATTTTGAAGTACAGTTTTTCAATTGACCTGATCTAATTTGAGGTTTATAAATTCACCAGGCTTCTTGAGATTAAAGTGTTCTGTCTTCACTTAAGTATGGAAACATTTTCAAGCCTCAAAAAATATCCCACAGAGGGGAAAATGTCTGCTGCTCTCCTTGCTGTCTGAGGAAATGAAGGACGGAGTCACAAGATTTAAAGCAAGTCACTTACCACACTTTACTAAGTTACAGTTCAACTATAGTGTTTGACCATGTGCCTGTTTTTAGCACAACAGTCACATTTCATTCGTGCAGCTTAAAAATCTCCTCTGCTCAGTCACTTCGAAAAATGTGTTTCTTCTGCAGTGCTTACAGAAAGTGAGATTGTGTCCCTGTGCATGAGTTGCCAGTGTAATTTATTCCAGCAACTTCCCTCCCCTCTCCCAGCAAAATAAGCAATACCATGCTCATGTCCCTGTGCGTGAGCTCTCCTCGGTCTGCTGTTCAGAGAGCAGGAGACATTATTTATGTTCATTAGAGCTTGGGATGAATTGCCAATGCAGAAGAAGCAATGACTAATCTGTGTGGCTTTTCTTCTGCACTCATTGCTGGGTCATTGTGGGAGAGTCGTTGTGCTGGCATGATATTGTGAGTTACTGCTGTCCCCCAGGTTTGGTTAGGAGGGGTTCTACTCTGCAGCATTAGGGCAGCAGGATGAGCTGCAGCCCTTGGGCTGTCAATGCACCTCTGCTCCCCAAAGCCTCTGCCACCTTTCCATCTGGGATGTGAAGTTTTCAGGAGGAGACTCAAACACATCCCAGCTCCTGTCTTCCGTGGCTCTTGCTACCCAGACGTCTTTCCCAGCAGTCAGAGTTTTTACTTTGTGTCCCATGCTTAAACCTAAAATCTCCAGATTGGCTTTCTGTGGTTTCTGAAGGGACAGCTATTGCTCTGGGGAGGTTAACTCCAACTACCACTTGCTGCTCCCAAGCAGCTTGTTCCCACTTTGCTTCTGATTGTGCTATACGTGTTTAAGTCTCTTAATTTAAGCTTGCAAGATGATTATGACAGCCTCGTCATTGTAGTTCTTTCATTGTGTTTTAGTGTATCTTTGCTTGGGGTTATTTTTCTTGTTGGTATTCAGGGTACATTATTCTCCTCATGTGAGACTCTTTTTCTTTGCCATGAATGTTCTGCCCTCAAGAGACATGGACCCAGACTCAGCCTTAAACATTGTGCCAGCCTCCCATTTAGAAATGGATGGCTCCTTCTCTATGCTTTTCAAACTCCTAAAAAATTAGTTGGATTTGGAGACACAAGGGCACTCCCTGCCTCCTGGCCAAAAATATGGGAAAAGAATGGTAAGCTTTACCCTCAGCCCACACTAGATTTGTGGTCTATATTCTTATGACATGAATGTGACCACAGCCCCTCGGTCTGATGTTTCCTAGCTGTTTCTCGTCTTTCTTCTTTGTGCCTTGCCTTAGCTCTCAGTATAGTTCATCCGATGCATTCAGGCTCTACCTGTTGATTACGGAGCAGACTTGCAACAACAGCTGGAGAGAAAAGAAGGAAAATAGGAAAATACCTGTTAGGCATTTTTCTTCATCTTGTTTGGCTTTTTGGAAGTCTGAAAGCTCCCGGAGGTGCTAGGAGAGTTAAACTAACTGTGAAAGAGCAAAATCAAGAAGCCAAACTTATAATCCTACAGGGATGATGTTCCCATAATGTGCAGAAATACCTTTGTGCAGGTTGTTAGCTGCTGGGGCAGCACTTAGGCATGTGGGATAACCTGATTAGAGAATCAAAGAAAACCCTCGTAGCTTCACAGGCCAAATCCTGCCTTACAGCAACCTGATGTCAAATGGGTGTGAATCAAGGAAGCTTTCCCTTTGGCATGATCTGGTAACACCTTGAAGGGAAGGGTCTGAGCCAGCCAGGGTTCTAGCAAGGAGAGAGGCTTAAGCAAATACACTCCCAGACAGGGAGTGAGCTGGAGTCTGAAACTAATGACTTTGTTTTTCCTTCCTGGTACAGACTTGGAAGGATGAAAAAAATCAGTTTCTCAGGTCTGATTTTCAGATTGTATAGAAGGCTTAATCAGGAGTTGGTTAATTTATAATGCTTGTCTTACTTAGCTATGAGAATGTCAGCTGTGACTGAGCTGAGATTTGGGAGCAGAAGATGTGTGTTTTCAGAAGGTATGATCCAGCAGGGTGATTGCCTGCTATCCTGGTCACTGCAAAGTTTCCACCAAAGTCAGTGTTAACATGGGATGTCAGTCAGGATGGTTGTATGGATCTCTTGTGGGCTTAAACTCTGTGTGCCCGAAATGTGTGCGCGGGAGTCACCTTGGGTCCGTGGTGACAGCAGTTCCAGGCTGTGCTGTTTGCTGGTGTGCCCCTCTGCAGTGTGGATTGCTGCTGCAGATGCCTACTCGAGTCACAGTCCTGGGTGGGCTGCAGTAGCAGACCTGGGGAACTGCTGAACAGATCAGTCCCCAGCGTGGAAGTAAGCCACAGAATTCCCAGTCATGTTGTGGGGGATCAGTATTTTATCAGAATTCAAGAATCAGGAAGAAGGTTTAGAAGAATCAGTCAGGAAGGTTTATGGGAGAAGCATCCACTTGAGGCGAAGTATGGGGAAGCCAACCTCTGACTCAGGAAGTCCCTAAACCAGTAATCAGTGGAGACTGGAAGCAGATCCCAAGGAATTTCTTTTTGCTTACCCTGTTCTCATACTTTGGCCTCTGTTGTTGGCAACTTTTGGAAATGAGGCAAGCAGTGACTTGGTGAGGCAAATGCTCCATACCTGTGTGTGTTCAGAAAGTTTCATGGCAAATGCTTTACAAATGGCACAATCTTCCATCAGTATTCACAGGTATCCTGCCTTCCCTCCTTGGCAGAAAAACACAGAGAACCGCATGGATGCAGACAGAGATGATGTGATCTGCTTATGCAAAGCAAAATGGTAAATCTGCCAGGTTATTTCTCCATGGAGAAAATTATTGACCTTGCTTTTTCTGGCATACTAGCCACCATTATAATGATGATGATGGTGACAGGAACCAGACAGAAAGGCCAGCAGTCATTCTTTCCTGCCCATTATTACAAGGTATAAAGCAAAATCCAGCCTGTATTCGATGCTAGTCTGGCTGTGCTCTCCTTACAAATGCATGAGGCAGTTCTCATACGGGTTGAAATTCAGGACTTTTCATATCAACCTTTCCAAAAACAATCCTTCTGATCCTCTGATAGGAACTTGTGTATTTCCGTGTTTGTACCTTACCAGTGATGTGCAGCCCAGAGATAATGTCTGAGAGCAAATATGTGAGTGTAGAACCTTCTGAGTTCTGGGTGATTCATCTCCTCACAATACATTTCAGTTGCACATGTAAGGACTGGATCTTGCCCCTGAGAATACTGGCTCAAAGAAGCAATAACAACACAGTCAGTCAAAGCACTACTTTCTCTGGGAATTTTGTTGCTTGAGGAAGCAGAACTTCAGCCTTCCTGTGTTTGTCAACAAGATCTGCATTTCAGCAACTTCCTATATTTCTGTCCTGTTAGATTCTTTTCTTTTATTTTCCCACCCCCTTACTTCTGTCTATCTAGGTAGTAATCAATAGTGTAATGATAGATTTTTCTACCTCACCCAAGATGCAAACACTGGTTGATAACATTATTTGATAACTTCAGATCGATCAAGGAAGAATAGTAGGTGAAGTTTGCTTTCCTAAAGTCCAGTGAAATTACCTGAACCAGATTTATTGTTTGCATCTATGTGGTTTGCACCATTCATGGCATATGTCTTTTAAAGTGCATGCTTTGAAATGGTAAGTTACCCAGCTGGTGTCAGAAGGGCTGGTGTGGCTCACAGACAACCATCTGAAATGAAATTATCTTGGTGTTTCTATAATTAACTGCAAGGGTAAGTGAGGGTTGAAATGAGATGAATCATTCAATGGACCCCACTTGAAAAGTGGGAATTTTTTTGGCTCCAGCACTTTAGGAGCAGTCTAGTATGTAAAACCTGTGCAGCAAGGGTCATGGCCTCAGAGCTGGCATTTCACAGTCATTATCTCAAACATCATGGGCTAGAGATAAAGGAAGCATTTAAGTCACCCTGAACTCCAGTCATTGTGGATGCTTTCCTTGCAGCCACCACTTTGTTCTCTCCCCAGACTTAGCACTATTCTCTGTGGTGAGAGAGGAAGATCTTTGTACAAGGCAGATAAAGATATTTTTATGGGATCTGCATTGGCAAAGTAATTAGGGGGTCTCCATGTAGCCCCTGGAGTTTGCACTTCAGTTTAGCACTGCCCTCTGTGGAACGTGTCTCTAATGACCTCCACTGCAAAAGCTCACTCAGACTGGGCAGTGCAGAGACAAAAGCCCAGGAGTGTTGGCTGCTTCATGTGCTCCTGGTCACAGAAGCTGCTGTGTCTCAGATAACCCACCTGATGAGCCCTCTCTGATCACTTGTCAGAGCTGCTGGGAGAGGGCTCTGGTTTGTGTTCTCACACTGTTCTAAAGGCTTGACCCAGGCCCTGTGCTCCCTGTGCTGTTATCATACTCTTTGATAACTGTTGACTGTACTGCACTTTATCTACAAGACATGAAAAGAAGGTACCTAAAGCTGCCAAGCAGACCAGCAGCAGCCTCCAACCCAGCTGACCTTTGTAAGTGTCCTGCTGAGATGGTGCTCACATCTGTTGTGTGTGTTTTCTTTGCAGAATACACTGGAGCAGTGCAGTGTCTGTGCAAAGCCCATCATGGAGAGGATCCTCCGCGCCACTGGCAAGGCCTACCATCCCCACTGCTTCACCTGTGTGATGTGCCACCGCAGCCTGGATGGCATCCCCTTCACTGTGGATGCGGGTGGCAACATCCACTGCATTGAGGATTTCCATAAGTAAGGCCTGACCTTCTGCCAGTGCTTTGCTTGTTGTCTTTGTCTTTTGCTCCTAAAAACTCTCCTTTTTCAGACTGAGCTTTCAGGAAGTTCTGAACCCTATGCCACTTCCTTCCAAGGCTCTTAAATAGTAGGGAGAGCTTTGCTCCAAGCAGGCACACCGTGGCATACAAGGTTAATTGGTTAGGGGATGATTCTGCTTGAGCTGTTTTTCTTAGAGCTGAATTGAGGAATAACCTCTATGTTCCTCTGTTTTAAGTGATCTGCCTTCCCCTTGCCTTTCACTGTGCATGGGCATGTTTCTTTTCACTGCCTCTACCTGCACTTGCACATCACCACCTCCCTGCGTCTTCTACTGAGCAATTAACAGAGGTCCTGTCCTCCTGCACTCTGCAGGTGTTTGCTTACCTGCTAGAGGGATCTCAGTGGCCACAGGCTGCTCACAGCTCCTTTTGTTTCTAGTTGCTAATTAGCTTTTTAAAGCTACTGAAAATACAGCCCTGGTAATAATTTATAGTGAAACTGCTATTTAAAGTAAGTTGAAAGGTATAGCTCCAAGTAATTTCTGTCACTGACACACTTCCACCCCCATCATCGCAACTAATCTAGGGAAGACAGGTAGATATAATCAGAGCACAAATGTTTACCCTGTATGGAAAAGACAGATACATTACACCCCTCAATTAAAAGATGAAATCAATACTGACAAATCTGAGTTTACATCTCAACCATTTACCTCTTAATTTCTAAGCGGGTAGACTTAATTAGAGCCTCATGACATCAGTGTGTGGGTCTGAAAGCTCAAAGAAGCTGACTGACTTGACAGAAAGGGAAGCAGCCACAATTAACTGGCATGTTAGAATCCAACAGGAGGGTGTTCCCTGTGGCTCAGCTAGGCTGGATTAATTGGCAGCTGCTGTGTTGCTTTGCCTTTCTGTGCCACCAGTTGTGTGTAAGGTAAAACGTGGTCCTGAGCACAGGCCCAACAGGAGTTTTATGCAGCACTCAGTCACCTGAAGGATTTCCCCCACCCCCCCACATTTGGAGAGTGCCCCTTCCCAAAGCCCTACAGGCCAAGGGCTCACGTGCTTTGAGGAGAAAGAGAGCTGATGTCCCACATTGAAGCCTTTTTGCAGTGACTGCATATGGACCTCGGGGCTCTGAGAGTAGCAAGTGGGAAGCTGTCAATGCAAGGAATGACATAAAATAGTTGAGTGCAGGATTGAGGGGAAGGTGATGGGAATAGCACAAGACCCAACGTGACACTCAGAATGTCTTTGGCCAGCCTCACATTTTGCAGTACTTTGGCCAGCCCAGTTTTAATTGATTAGGGATGACATGTCCTCCTGATCTGGAGGTGAAGTGTTCTACGTCTACATCCTCTTGATAACAAAACTGTAGCTGATGCTCACACTGTCACTAGCTATTCCCTGAGCTCAGGCCCCACAGTAATTGATCTGCATCCCCTGATGTCTGCAGGAATGATCACAGGATCCTGGGAGATACTATTTGTCTCATAATGAATTACTCACAGTAGCCTGGACAAAGAAATGTTGAAGTATTTTTTAAGTACCACATTTGAGCTAAATGGCACAAGGAAGGGTCTGCATGAAGCAGCACATAATTAATTGCCATCACAGCTCTGGTCATATCATGATCCATTTAAGTTATTTTTCAGAGCACTCGTTATAGCCACTATTTAATTCATTCTTTCATTAGATCACAGCTACACAGGCATCTTTCATCTGCTGCCAGTGAAATTAATATTTTTCTTTATTCCTAGTACAGATAGATTTTATTTTTTTTCTTTTCTAAGATAGTTAATTCTGAGGTGGTTCATGTGACAGGCTGGGTGGCAGAGTCAATCCTTACTAGGCATTTTAGCAGAGAAGGGCCTTTGATCTCCTTGTGTTTTGATGTTTGCCATAAGCTTTGCCCTCTCTCACTCCACAGCCCCTGACCCTGGCTCTCATTACATGGCAGCAGATTCTGTGGGTGTAAGTTTCCTTTTTTGCAGGCAGAATTTGCAGCCAGGAAATGGGTACTAGTAGGTTTTGAACTAAAATAGAGAATGATTCACCACAGGCTAAATGTTCCCAAGCCTAGGAGCAGAGGTGACCACTTCTCATGGGACCTGAGGGGAGCAAAACCAGGGAGAATACAGAACATGGGTGAATTATCTAGAAGGGCATATGGTGAGCAATAGAAGGGAAAAAGAAAGGGCTGTGCTTCTCTCGATCCCTGAGATGACCCTGATTGAAGTCAGTCTCCATGCAGTGAGTTATTGTCACTATACAATTGGAAGTCAGGTTGACTGGAAGAGAGAACATTGGAGACTCTGCACCCAGACCTGTTCCCTTTTAAGCCTGGACAACACCCTGCTGGATGACTGAGTTGGTTTTAGCTAGAAAATACAGCAAGTCAGAATTGCCCTGATGCTTCCTGTCTGGGAGTGAGCACAGCCAGAAATGTGCTTCTGTATGCACAAGTGGGTAAGATGGCTTGGAAGTTTAAAGGGGATGGCATAAACCTCAACAAATTGGTGTTAGTGCAAGGCAATTCTTTTTACCATTTCTTTTCAGACTTTTAAACTATTTGCTCCGATTTCCAAATTTTAATAGTTTGATTTTTGTTTTCAAGAGATGCTCTTAAAGCAGATCCTGGTCATCTTTCTAACCTTGGGATTTGCATGGATTTTCTTAGAGGCTGAGGCTTGTGGCAGTACATAGGTGCTAGAATCGAGGATCATTCAGCAGGCACTTTAGTTGTTAAATAGGGCAGGCAAAATGCTTTGCTACCTGTCAGAAGTTCTATAAGTCCTCTCCTAATAAAGGTTTTTTAATATCCTACATGCCTGAAATTGCCTTGTAAGACTAAAGTGCTCCTTCCTGTTTTTTTCCAAGGAGGAAACTGTGCAGAGCTCTAGCCTGTGTTGTGTGTGCACATACATATGTGCGTGTTGGTACAAATGCACGCATTTCTGGCTGGCCGGTCCAGTTAACCAAAACTTTTGCTCCAAGTTTGAGGGTGACTGTGCCTGTGTTTTTCTTCCTTAGGAAATTTGCCCCAAGGTGCTCTGTGTGTAAGGAGCCCATCATGCCAGCCCCGGGACAAGAGGAGACCGTGCGCATTGTTGCCCTGGATCGCGACTTCCATGTCCAGTGCTACCGCTGCGAGGTTGGTATTCCAGTCACAACAGGGACACAAAGCAAGGGTTGGCTTAACTTCAGCACCACCTCATGTTGCCCACATGATAGGCATACTCCTATTGTAACACTGGCTCTACAATCAAATTACTTCATTGACTTCAGCAAGCAAGGAATTTTTCCTCATTTGTATCCATACAAATGAGAGGAAAATCAGGTCCCTTGTTTATAACAGGTTCATTAGAAGAGCAAAAGAATGTGACTCAGGCAATTAGGGCTTAATACTGGAGAACTTTATAAATTATAGCCTGGACACAAATGTAACTCGTCTTTATGTTCTTAAAATGAAAGCTAATACATGTTAGGATTTGAGCAAGATTGTACCAGAAACTCAGCATATGGGTCTGGGTTGAAGAATTTTAATGGACACATAAACATGATCATTCTTGTTTTGTGCAATGCTTCTTGTGCTACTTTTCCTGTTCAGTTTCATTACACACTTCATGTAATTTTGATGGTAAGAATCTGAAGACAGGGAATAAAAATCACCTTAAAGCAATTAGCATGTAGGAACAGCTGTGTTAGGGAACCTTCAAGAATTCTTCAGTGCTAGTGTTACTTGTTGGATAATACATCAGCCAGATGGCAGGGTAAGAAAATGAGACCAAATATATTTCTTATTGCAGTTGCAGATTTTAATAACCTTAATTGGAAAGAAGGATGGACTAAGGTTTAAAGGTCTAGGCCAAAACTTGAGGCATCTGGTTCAATTCTCAATCTGACCTTGGCTTTCAGGGTACATATCAGCCCATTACTTAGGCCCATTATTTTTTAAGATGCTGGGGCATTCTTACACTAAGTTTTGTAGAGCCTAATTAATCATACAGCATGTCCCCATGCTGGCTGCTGAGATACCCAGGCTTTCACACATATGGATCCATCAGCAGTCCTGGGCCAAGCGATTGTTTGATCACAGTGTGGGATAATTCCCAACTTTCCTAGCAGCTATACTCAGCCTTAAAGCTTATGGGCTGAGATCTCTGGAGCAGGTTTGAGGGCCTTGTAGTGGGGTTTCCATGTTCCTGTCTGACATCTTCCTTTTTGCCACAACCTTTTTGTCCAATTTTAATACAAACACAGATGACAGTTCTGGTAAGGGGAGACAGGCAGGGACTTTGCTTAGCTGCCACCCCTGGAATGGAGGCTGTAACTTCTGGCATTAACTCTTCCAAAGGAGATTACCTATCGTCAGATATTGGTACTAAACTTTTTCCCAGAGATGCTTCTTTTTTATCATTTTTTTGAATTAATAAATATGTGCTTCAGTTTGATGTTTCTCCAATGCTAAAGACCTTTGGTTCCTCAGAAATGTGAAGGGAATAATCTCCTTTTATTTTCAATTGGATTAAATTCAGCAGAGAGCTCGGGAACCCATCTTCTCTGCAGCATTGTCTCTTATCAGAAAACAGCTTAATCGTAAAAGACATCACGTACCTCAGCTTCATGCTTTGCACTGACTCAGGCTGGATCCTGTTACAAGGTGGAGAGTGAGGACAGAGTTTCTTTGACTAATAGATTCTTTGCTTAATTTTGCTCTTTCTTATTTACTTTGCTCTTCCTGTTCACTTATTTCCTAGGACTGTGGTGGCCTCCTGTCTGAAGGGGACAATCAGGGCTGTTACCCTCTGGATGGGCACATCCTTTGCAAGAGCTGCAACTCTGCTCGGATCCAGGCTCTGACTGCCAAGGCCAGCACTGATCTCTGAGTATCAACTGTGACCCTCCCCAGGATGCCCATTGGGGGATATTGCACAAGCTTTGCATGATTTCTTTCCAGCCTAGGGTCTGAATCTCTGTTATTAAAAAAATAGGAAAAGAAAAAAAAAAGAAAAAAAAAAGTAAAGCTGGAAGGCCTTGGAACAAGAGGGCAGTTTGAGAGGCCATGTTCAGACTGCCTATGACAGGCACCTAATTTAGACACAACTGTCCAGGAGGGCAGTGAGTGAGTCAGAGCAGCTGCTCTGTCTGCAGATGCTGGAGTTAAGGGTCACAGCACCTAAGTTATCTGCCTGTATAAGGAGGTCTGAACATGGTTCTGTGTTTGATTCCTGTTTCTTAAGTACATGAAGGTAGAGGGTGAAGGATGGCTGAGTTAGTTAATTTTCCCAAGTTATTTTGAGAACCTGACCAGCTCTCATTGCAGTCATGGGATTTCATTGTCTGCTGATGACTTCAGTAAGATTTATGTCACCAGCAGAAGTAGCTCCACTGTCCTAGAAGGTGTGAGAGCAGACCCAGCATTAACAAACAGTGCAACTGCAACTGTACTGCACCTGAGTGTAGGTGTGATCTTGTTATCCTTGGGACACAGATTGGTTATTTCTTAGGCCCTTACTTGTTTCCACTCCCTTCCAGTTCAATAGGGTTTTTCTTTTACTCATGAAAGTCTACTTAGCTATTGCATAAATTTATTCAGTAGTGATGCTTCCAATTCACAACGTATGAGCAATCACAGAAAGATGTGAGCTTGCACACACTGTACACTACACACACAACATGCTTTTGATTTACCGGAGGCATAAGCCTCAAGTCACGTCCCTTGAGAAGATCTTTAAGGGATGTGGGGCTGGAAACACATTTCTGAAATCCCAGTGGTTAAAAAAAGATAGAAATCACTACAAAGAACTGCAGTGCAAAGCGATGCTCAAAAAAATCTTACGCCACTCTCTCGTAAAGCCCGTTCTAGTGGGACCACTGGCAGTGCTGGTCTCTGGGTAGACATTCAAGCAATAAAGTCTTGTTCCATCTCCTGTTATTGCAATAGGAGGATTTTCCTTCAGCAGTAACAGGGATTGAATCAGGCTTTGGGATGATACACATTTCTCTGATGTTAACACATGTGGCCTGTATTTTGCAATGAAAAAAATCAGATCTTGTTTCAACAACAGCAAAAAAGATCCTCCTAAATACATGTTCAGTTTTCATCCTAAGAAAGCTAAAGAGGGTATTAAGCCCTTCACTATGCCATTCCAGAAAGCAGGAAATTTTTTCCCTCTTCCATTTTCATCCCAGCTACTTACAACTTGCCTCTGATGAAATTTATGGCAGTAGTGTGCTGGGCCATCAGCAGCACTTTCATCTTCAGTCCAGAATTAATATATATCCCAAGGTAAATAAAACCTGGGCATAGATAATCTTTTTTTGTATGTGATCATGGGTTTAGGGTTTCTTTGGTTTTTTTTTTTTTTAGTTTGGTTAATTAAAAACAAATCAAAAAATTAGAAATCCATGGCATTCTGAACAGCTATAATAGTCTTGTTCATGAAACCCATAATAACTAAGGTGCAAATTACATAGTGAGGGAGTAATTTTCATATCACTGAATTGACATTAATATCTTATTTGCAGATGTAATCAAGGAAAATACCTTTCTTTGCACTTAAATTAAGAAGCAGAACTGAAACAGTTGCAGGCTGATTGACCATATAAGTGACAAAATGGCACTTTTCAAGAGTAAGTTATAAGATTTTTTTTCATGCATCCCACTGGAAAACAATAAGAATGTGATGCTTTCCTCTTTGTATCAGGCTTCTGTTATAGAGAATAATTATATCCACTAATGCTGAAAAGAAAAGTTAGATGAGCTGAACTGATAGGAAACAAAGGAAAAATTGTGAATATGATACTGCAGCTCCTGCATATGGTGCATTTCTTTCCATTTTAGCACTAACCTTTCTGGAAGAGCACTGTGATATTCAGTAGCTTCAGCTGTCTGTGGTAAATTCAAATACAGAAATACCAGTCTGAAACCTCTGTTCCTTACATGGTTTATATGTTGGCAAACTTCACCAGTGTCAGGGAAGTTTCCCAAAATTCACAGCTTGAAATGAATCCTTCTTTGTAGAAGGGTGGCATCATTGAGCAGATGACTTCTTTCACCACCACAGGGGCTGTGCTGAAGCAGTTTGACTTTTTATACTGGATTTCTACCCTGGCCTGCAAGAATGTTACTGCCTCAGACATAAACAGATTTTTTGGCACCCTGGCTCCCACCAGGTTCCACCTGGGCTCCTGCTCCCTGAACCGTGGCATGTAAGGTCCTTCTGAGCTCGCTCCTTGACACGCAGTCTTCACCACCACCAGTCCAAAATACCTTGCAAATACTGAGCAAATCTATTTTGAACTAACCCCACAAAAGCAGGGGAGGTCAGTGCTGGGCTACAAGCCCAGGTGATAGTGTGATGCATTTGGGTGCAGAATGAGGAATTCATCAGGCAGAAAACGTAGCTCTGATCTTCCTTACTCTTGTGAGTGTTACATCAAGTGGCTGATGAGACTCTCCTGAATAACGCTGAGGTAATTGATGGGAACAAGCTGCTATGCCTTCCAGCAGAATGTGGCCTAGACTAAGGACTCAAGTTCAGAGCCTTTGGGCTTCTTACAGCCCTGCAATAGCTGGACTGGAGCAAGTCATGTGGCTCTTTGTCTTCTGCCCTTTGCAGTTTCCCAGAGACATTATGGGGATTAAACTAGTCACAGTCTAACACAAACTACTGATTTCTGGAGCTCTATTTTCTCTTTCCAGAAAGGTTTGCTGGTATGTGGGCCTGGGATTCCAGCCCACTTCAATGCACGCGGTCAGCCAGGAGATCCAGCTCTGAATCCTCTCTGTTATGAGAGTGCTGTGGTGAGTTGGGCTGGCATGCAGGGAGGTGAGAGCCAAACTTTTCAAGCATTAAATACTTCATGGATGAAATATGATTGACAAAGATTGAACAGTGTTGGTGTTTGAGGTGCTGTGGCTGGTTTCTAGACCTGACCCATCTGTGTGAAGGTACTATGATGGGTTTTTCTCACCCCTAGACACCAAAGCCCATTGGAAGGAGGGAGTGTCCAAAACCCTCTTCTTTATTCCATGTGGGTTTGTTTTCCAAAATTCCTATAAATATATTTGAAAGATATTGTATGTACATGACAGAGGCTCTCATCACCCACATGTATATGGAAATCTCCGTGCTGATGCTTCAGGATTTAATAAGAAGTACTGGTGGGATTTATTTCAATTGCACTGCAATTAAGAACCACTGGGATATGGCTTCATCACAATATTTTTCACATATTTATAATATATCATGTTTATCTGTTCCAAAGGAGTCTTTTTGCCAAAGAGACATTGCTTTTCTCAAGTTGGACCTTCTTAGCCATGACAAAAATCCACATCATCTGTGGCTGTGGTAATGTCCAAACTGTTCCTTTCAGAAAGAATTGGAAGATCACCCAAACATTTCTGTTCAAGTCTGCAGTTTCTGCTTGTGCTGCTTTGTCTTTGCCTAGCATTTGTTGGCAAGTCGGGCCTGATCCCATGATTTGTGTGGCCAGACAGCGCCCAGGATCAGGTTCTAATTTAGCAAAATATTTAAGTCCCTGGGGTTTGTTTAAGTGCAGACTTAAAGCCATTGTGCGGTGTGACATAAGCCATTAATACCAGACTGGTTCTTTATCCCTTGATCATACAGGTTTGATCTGGGTAGGATGTGACCACAGTCAAATTTCTGTCAAATTATCCAGGACACAGGAAATGGCTCCTGTGTCACCCTTACGCCAACTGCTGGAGAACAACACAGCTGATCCAATGTAACATTTGGATGACAGGAGGTGGAGTTGTTACAAGATGAGTGCTTTGTGTTGGGTGGTTGTGGCACCTTCAGTATGTCACAAGTAGCCCTACAGCCAGATTTACTGTATTTTTGAGCAATGGCTTTAAAACTGTCTACTTAAACTTACTCCAGGAGATTGGGTTGCCTTGGTTACAGCCCAATCCTTAAGCACATCCCCAAGGCTAACACTAGTGTTTTGTAAATATGATGGTTTTATTGTCACTTATTTTATTCATTGAGCATTGCTTTTAAAAACAGAAAGCCACACCAATTCTTTAGCCTATCAGATAACACACCTTTAATTTTGGTTTTGGGAGGGGTGTTAATATTTTGATTCGTAGATTTTATCATGGCTGCAAAACATTTGGGTAATGACTTAATCATAGAGGTGTGGGAGTACCAAAGTGTTTGTCACGCTACATAATAGTGTTCATCCTGATAGCAGGAGCAAGGCTTTCACAAAACACAGGCCGTAAGTTGACTTTCTGCCTATCAGCAAAATGTGCCTGAGAAGAATGAAAAAAAAAAAAGTGTCTTTAAAGAAATGGCGGTTGTTAGAGAGAATGCTCAAAAAGTCTTTCTGAAATCTCTTTGGACCTGTTAGAGCTGCTGCCTGGCTGTGGCTAGCTCAGGCCTGGCTTAGGTTTGATAAATGCTGGTTCCTTTTGATTTTGAAAAAGTCTGGAAGGCAAGGGATAACAGGACCCCAGAGAAGGTTCTTGAGAGAAATCCCGTGTCAGGGATAAATGTTAGACACCTGGTGCTTGTGCTGAGTGGCTCAGAAAGGGTTTGAGTTGCTGACTGGTGTCTGATGGTGTCTGGTTCCTGCAGTGGGGTCACAGTGTTGATTTGCTGTTTGTGCAGCAGCCAGGGGGGACAACACCTCGCACAGGTTCAGTGCTGCAAGCTGAGGCTCTTGGAGAGGGGGTGCTGAACCATCCCACTGTGGTGAAATTCCCATGGGAAAACACCAGCCATGGAAACTGAAGGTTTGTTGTGGAAGGAGGGCAGGAACTGCTCCATAACCTAGAGGTTAGTATAATACAGACCAAGAGAGCTGGGAGAACACTATTTCCAGTTAGAGCTGGTTGCAATTTTTACACTAAATTACGTGATAGCAGAAGGGATATTTTTTTAATGAGAAATTCTCTCTTTTTGCAGTGTTACCCACAACATTTTTGGGGGTTGTTTTTGCTGTTATGATTAAAATTATACTGAATTTTTATCTAAATAAATTTCAGAATTGTTAACAAATATTTTTATTTGTCAAAGACCCATGTCTCCTTTCATAGTTGTTTATAGTTCTTGAGTTTCTTCTGCTGGTAAATTAAAGTTTCTGTTACAATTTTGAAAACTTCTTTGGATAAAAATTCTACTTGAAACCAAGCAAATGTTCTTGGGAAATGGTTCAGTATTGGACCTGGTGAAATTAAAAAAGCTTTGAAACTTTTCACAAGATTTTTTGTCCCTATTTTTAACTAGTTTTGCTAATTTTGAAGTCACTGTTTCCTTTGTTAGAACAATCCAAGTAATGTGACTCTTAAAATAACAGTGTTACTTCTGTTGGATTCATTTTTCTTATCCGTCCTAAAGCCTTGGAGTGGCTGGCTATAGGGACTGCCAGTCTTTTTCTATGGCAACTGCAATTTTCTTCTTTGTTTTTATCTTCGGGTTTTTTTCTGTTTGGCTTTTCCCCCTGAAATTAGTGAAGAATATAAGCACATTATGGCAACTGCCATGAAAATCAAGAGATACTGATTGAACTTCATCTCCTTTCTGGGCTTGGGAATGGGATTTTTCCTCAAACATTTCTAGAAATATTACCTGTCTCCCTCAGCATTTCAAGTTTGAATTTGCAACAATTGGTTGCCCAACTGGCATTTGAAGCCTGAGACAGAACAGACTTTACACCTGTGAAATTATAACATTCATCCAGCCTCTGAAAATGTAAGAGACAAAACATAACCTCAGTCGGTTTCCTGGTGGACATTGAGGAACAACTTTCAGTTCAGCCTGGAAATTTTCTGCTGTGATCTGAAAAAAGCTTAGTTCCATCCTTGCAGAGCAGTCTGGCATACACACACACACATCAGGTGTTTGTGGGGCCATAACTGAGTAGAAATACGGGCTGCAGCATTGACTGTTGCTGCTTATACTCCACTGGGCTTTATTCCTGACTCCGTGTGGAAGCACAGGGTTTATCACGGGTAGCAACAGCATTCAGTTACAACTTTTTTCTTTTAATTTAGCTATTTGTCCAGTATTCTCATCCTACCTAGATGTTTTAGAAAATGAGGAAGGAAACAGAAGCCCCAGTGGTGGCATTACCTTTATATTTCCAGGGGTTAGAGTCCCTCCCCAGGAACATCACACTGGGGGTGTCTCTGCTTTCCTGCCTCTGCCTCCCCTTGTCCACAAGCCTCTCTCTTACCCACTCTTTGGTTTTCCTCAATGTGCACTCATCTTTGCAGTAAAGATGGTTTCTTACTTACTTCACCGAGGCATTGTGACTCTTAGCTAGTAGTTGGAAAAACTTGTTCAGATCTTTAATCAAGTAGTTTTGTGCATCCTTAGTATCAGTGGCCTGCCATATGGATATCAAAGAAAATTGTTATAATTATTGCTTTTAAAATGATTATGAAATTGTGCCTTACTTTTTCAGTCATATTTAACCATGTAATTTAGAATCACATGATTGCAGGGATCTACCATGAAGAAATATGTTTGAAGGATAGTTTGTTTTTTAAATATTTTTTTCCTCAAAATTATTTTATTAGCTTTTCCTCTTTTATTTTTTTCCTCCAGTTATATTCTTTTAATGTGTTTGTGTAAAAGGCCAGCCAGAATTTGCATTCTTGAGAGACAGAAGATTTTATTTGGTCTTGTATGTAGAGCTTTCATTTTCTTTTATGTTCCTTCAGGAAAATTCCTCTCTCCCCAATTACTCATACTGAGATGTCTTTAAATGCAGGCTGACCAGTAAGGGTTTTTTGTTGTTGTTTAATTTAGTTTGTGGTTTGCTTTGTGGTTGTGGTTTTTCTTTTAATTAACCAGATATTGGGTGCTGGGGAGGCATTGCACATTAATGCAGAATGTTAATGCTAATTTTCACAGAAAAGACAAAATTAGAGTCTTTCCCTGTCTCCAGTGCAGTTTTGTTACTGCTCTGTGTACAACACTAATATTAAGCCAGACTGTAAAGGCTAAATACTCAGAGTGACCTACTTCCATTCACCAGCTTTTGTCAGCTGACTCCTGTTTGTTTGTTCATTTTTAAATGTCGGATTACAGAACAAGCATCTCCTAAAGATGAAAGAAAACAGTGTTTTCATGTGCAGGAAATTTGGGGTTGCAGTAACAGAACATTTTCTTTGTGAATCTGGATGTCATGGTGTTTTAAGCTCCTGCCTGGAGCCTAAATCAATTCGGCCTCTCATCCAGTTCATCTAACTGGTGCTCCTAAAAGGCTGCAGCCCTGCAAAAGCTCATGCAGCATTTTTGGCTGCCTTCCCTTGCTCCCATTTGGTACATATTTGCACAATTTAACTGAGCTTTTCTTTCTGCTGAAGGTCAGATGCAAGCGATACGAAACACTAAACTTTATAAACAAGCAAAACCATTTCAACCACAGCATTTTGGACTAGAATGGGTTTTTAGGTGGCGCACTGTCTGCTGGCCTTTGGAGAGGGGATCCTGAGACTGCATTGGACTGGAACAGGATGCAAAGCCACAAGCCTTGATTTTTTTAATAAACTACTTACTGTAATCCAGCTACACAGTTTCAGCCTCACACTTCAGAAGAAGCTTCCAGTAGCTATGCACGTACAGGCACTTTCTCTCTTGCAGAAAGTGAAACTTTCCCAACCAGAGTAAATTTAACCTATTGCATAAGATGCTGGAAGTTGGTTGTTTTTTTTTATTTTCCTTGGAGTCTCACTGTAACCTCTGTGTGCAGAGGATGAATAGCTTTTCTTTTTCCCCCTCTTTTTTTTTTTTTTTTTCCTGACAAGATTAGATGTTGCATATTGATGAGCTAGCATTTCAAAGGTCCATGGGGCTTTGGAACATATTAAGAATCTCTGAAGTTTAATATTCACCATGTTTTAAATATTCAGAAGGAAAAATCTGCATAAAATGGCTTTTGATAAATACGTTCTAGGGATTCTTTCTTTCTATCTTACACAAGCATTGTGGGGATTGTGGCTGTGCCAGTTTTGTTCCAAAGTGTCTTTTATTTCAGCATTTTAGGATCATTTTGGTCCCATTTGTATGCCCAATACCAGTCCTGAAGTCTGTTACAGTTTCTACTGGGACTGTACAGCAGGCAGGTGGATGTGACCAAGAAAAAGGCTCAGCTGAGCATTGGAACTCCTGAATATCTGCTTGGAGGCTCCCTCCTGATGACAGCTGGGCACCATCCACTCATTTTCTGTGCCTGCTTCTCGTGATGGGGTTGGGATCAGTCCAGTGGTCAGGCCCAGATGAGACCTTTCTGCAAAGGTGCTCTATACCACTGGGGTTTTGAGATTGGAAAGGGCAATATCCTGGGTGCAGGAGCAAAGCAAAGTGCCATTTGATGTGTCTCAGGTCTCACAGGGCAGTCTCCCCTTCCTTGGAAGTCTCTTTAGTGAGAATCTCAGCAGTAGAAAAAGTGCCTTTAGGAAGAATCCTCCCCTGGGCATGCTCTGTTTCTCATGCTCTTGAAAATCTGATTCAAGCTGTAGATGAGGAGGATGAGTTGCTGGCTGCAAAGGTGCAGCTGTTTTGCTGTATTATCAACACATGTCCTTACCCTCCATGTCCCAAGGAACATCCCAGGGTGTTGCAGGACAGCACTTTGGTCCCTCTCACACCCAGCCTTGACGTTGTCACACCAGTCCCTGTTGAATCAGTGCCTGGTATTTGTTCTCAGGACTGCTCTGGCTCAGGCCAAGGGCACCTCATGCCTGTATGCAAAAGGTGGTGCTTTCAGGTTTTACCTTACAAATAATGCAGCCCTTTCAAACTCACCTTTCTTCTCTCATGTATTCTTGACAGAAGTAGGATTTTAAATATTTCATAGCATTCTTCTTTCTTCTTCCTTTTTGCCAGATGCCTTGAAAACGTCAGATTACGATCTGGGGGGGGATCAGGATCAGTTTCCTTTCCTTACTGATTGCATGGTGTAGGTTTGCAATGAGGGTTTTGTCCCTTTTTCTTTTCTTTTTTTTTTTTTTTTGTTAGTCTTACACAACAGATGTCTTCATTTTATGCAGAGAAAGATTGTCTATGATCAGAGCTAATCCAGGATGGCAGGATTGGACCCCCACAGTGAAAGCTAGAAAAGTGATTGCAAAAGTATTTTGTTTCTCCTTTATTAATTGCACAGGAAGTTTCCACCAAAGGCTCATGTAGCCCAACTGGCCTATGTAATAAGTAGCAGGGCCTGTAATTACAGTCTATCTTCTGATCCTATCTGTGCTCTGGCTTTCTAGGCACTGCAGTTCTATTTACATCTGGCTCTTTGTCACCTTTCTAAATTTTTGATTGGCCACTGAGGGAAGGAGAGCACAAACCATGAGCCCTGAGAGGTGCAGTGAGTATAAAGGAGGGAGTCCTCCTCCCTCTCAGGTATCCACCTGATTTGGGACACAGAGCACGAGGAACAGGAGGATTTACCAGCCGTGCAGCAGAGGAAGTGGGCTGCCTGCCAACTCGGTATCTTTCAAGACCTCAGAGTTCTTTATAGGACTGGAAATTTGAACCTTTTACAGGTCTTAACTAGTGTACTCTCCTGTGAGATAGTTCATCAGCATTTCTTTCCTCGGAGCTGTTCCTACAGGATTTGACCTTTTTTCTCTGTAAGATTCAAGGTTTTATGGTTGCAAAGAGATCCTTCCCCATATGGCATGAGGAGGGAGATGGCTTTTGGCATCGAGCAGAAAGCTGGTATCCTGGTATCAATGTGGAAAGCAAGAGTAACTTGAGTGGGAGGGGGCAGGCAGTGATTTACACGTGGATCAGTACCAGGGTCACAGCTCTGAGCACCAGCGAGCACAGCCTCAAGCAGGTGAGCTCCCTGGGGTGTCAGATCTGAGACCTGCACGAGAATAATGGGCTCCTTGTGGGAGTGTTTGGTGCTGGTCACTTTGCAGTAATCTCTTGTCTCTTTGGAAATATGCACTGAACTTGGGGTAAAGCTATAGCATGATGCCCCCCAGACTTTTTCCTCAAGGCAGACTCCCAGTGCTATGTTTGATCAAGAGGAATGAAAGCCATTAGGCAAATACTGTACTCTGCAATAAAACCCATTAACAATCTACTATGGATACTTTTAATGTCCATTAAACTGTTACACAAATTGTCCCTTTTCTACAGCCTGCACTGTTATTTCATTATTTTTAACCTGACTTCTGTTTAAAAAATATCCCTCAATTTTTTTTTTGTAACTCTGCTTCTAAGAAAGTTGATGCTTTAAAGGGAAAAAAAACCCCTTAGTTTCAAACATGGGTTTTTCAGACTTCTAAATTAATAATTTCTACACCTGACCCAGTTCCTGCAGCTGCCAAAAAAGAAAAGAGAAAGCTATTTAAATTTCTCATAGAACCATTTATCTCTTAAAATATGCCAAGGCAATTTGAGGTGGGGGTGGAGACTCAGCTATTTATCTCAGCAGCTTGATTTTTCTCTTTATGTTTCTAACTGTCAGGGGGAAAAAACCGGTAGGAAGCTATTCTTGGGCTATTATTGATGTATTGTGTTGCCATTATGCAGGATGTCTGCTTTGCTATATACGGAAGGACATTAATAATAGCCATCTCCCCTGCCCCCACCCTCGGTTCCTCTTTGGGAAGATATGGTTTAACTGGAGCATCTGCTGTTTTCAAATTGCTGCTCCTTCCTCCCCTTCCCCCAGTTCATTCCCAAACTAGTTTTAGGAACCAGGGCTAAGGAAATAAGGAGACATTATTTTTGCCATTTTTCTGCCTACTTCTGTGGTTGCTCCAGGCAAATAATTTCCATGCCGTGTACCTGTCTGCCCTTTTCCTTCCCATGTATTGCCCCTGCTTTCATTTTAAGTTCATCAATGCAAAGAAAAAACACTCTTTTGCTGTCTTTTTCTCACAAAGGCTGGCTGGCAGAACAGGCTCAGCAACAGACCTCTGATTTGTTATTACCCAGCATTTCATATCCACAAACATCGGTTTCATTATTTCCAATTAGTAGGAAAATGTATTCCCGTTCCCATCCCTCCTACCCCAGGTTTAAAACATTGTTATGAGACTTTAAAGGGTCCGTCTGCTTGTTTGA
This sequence comes from Irena cyanogastra, assembly GCA_013397155.1. Lineage (NCBI taxonomy): Eukaryota > Metazoa > Chordata > Aves > Passeriformes > Irenidae > Irena > Irena cyanogastra. The sequence goes on along the minus strand of VWZV01009149.1, from coordinate 490,803 downwards.
AGACTTGGATGCTTGTTTTATTTTTGGAAGCAGAGTGTACAGTGAACAGGAATAGTTTGATGTTTAAAAAATAGCCCCAGTTGAGCGTTCCCCCTGAAGTGCGGGAAGTCCTGTCTCTGCAGGGCTGTGCCAGCAGCTGACAGCCCAGAGAGCAGAGCCAGCCTGAACAGGAAAAAGAACTGGCCTGCCCCACTTCATCTGTGAGAAGAGAGAGGTGAAAATAATAAACGTGGCAAGAAAATAAAGGGCAGAATTGCTCTGATTTTTTATTTTAATGGCTGTTCCTATGTCTCCTGCTGATTTTGTTCCATAGTAGCTTTGCTTATTCAGCATTTTTGGTAATCAGGACCATGTGCTTTTTCGAGGTATCATTATTTTTACTCTTCATTTGTTGAGTTGTAGTCTTGCCCTGGTCCTCATAGGGTATGAAGCCACTTTGGTTTGGGCACTGAATGAAAACAGTTAGGAGATCTGTCTAGGAGAGCTTGCCTAGAATTTGGAACCAGCAAATGCAATAAAAATATTTTCCAGTCTGATATAGAGAGGTTTTCAAAATAGGAATTCTACATGGGAGGAATGCCTTCACTGGGGGAAATGCTTAGATTTCAAAAGGAAAGGGAGATGGCCATTCAGTGTAGCTTCTTGTTGCTTTTATAATCTTCCTTGGTGGTGTACAAGGAGAAAAATGACACCCTCTGTTCCCTAAGCTAAGCCAGAGGCCAGCAGCTCCTCTGCAAACATTTGTTCCAGCTCCAGCTTTCCACACTGCTGCAGCATGGAAGTGAGGAAGGCCTGCTAAGGGAACAAGGTCAACCTCATCCTCTCCACAGCCAGCACTGCTCCCCATGGTGAGTCTGCGTCCAGCCTGGGGCTTGATCCTGCCTTCCTAGTGTGAGTATTTTACCAGAATCAGCTGTTTTCTCTCTGCCATTAGCTATGGGATTGTGTGCAATGATGAGGATTTGCAGGGAGGGAGGAGAAGATCCTGTTCCAATTAGGCTGCCTTTGTGCTAATGTTTCATTCAGGGCTGCATGAGATAAGAGCAGTTTGCACTGAAATGCACAGCCGGAGGTTGTAGTTTGAGTTTCAACTGTGTTGAGATGGTACCCATTGAAAATCCCAACTGGAGTGCTTTTTTGCATCTGCCAGTGCTTTACTGACAGCTCTGTGTGGGCTGGAAACCCATTTCAGTTTTGCAAATGGACATTTTGTGCCTTGTCCCCCAAGTCTCATCTAGTTCTTTGCTTTATCCACCTAAAAAGGAGTATTTCTAATGTGCCTAAGTAGCTAAGCTCCTGACAAGCATCTCAACAGAACAACCAGCAAGGTGACAAGTAGGCTATTGACAGAGCTGCCTTTACAAAAAGTGTATTTCACTTCCTTCACTGTGTGCCTTTTCAGAGACCTGCTGTGCTCCTTTATGGGCAGCAGAGAAACAGTGCCAGTGCTGGGCAGGGATGGGAGCTAGGAGGGTTATGGAGAAGAGAAGCAAGAGGCTAATGCTGAGCATCTGTTCTCTATGGGGATAAGCAAAGCAATGCTATCCCATCAGTGCAGCTTGTCTTGCTTTACACACCCTGTTGTCTGGTGGGCAACTGTTCTGTAGCAGAGGTACTTGGGTATATCTCCTCAAAATCTCTTCCTGATCAGAACTCCAGAGTAATTAATATCTGAAGAATTTATTCCCTTAACATTGTCTCTTATAAAATCCCCATCACTCATTTTTTATATAATGCTAGAAGAGAAAATCTGAAGGTGAACCAAAGTTTGATTGGTGCTACTGTATTAAAAAGGCTGATATGCTCTTGTTTTCAATCCTCAAAATAATGTTTTAGCAGAATTTTCCCTGCTGTGATCAGACAGGAAATGCAAGGTGTATTGGAAATGCAGTGAAGGGAAAGATTTGATGTTTTGATGCTCCAAACTGCACTGCTGTGACCTCCTCTACTGTCTCTTTGGAGAGTGAGAGCTGAGTGTTGGTAGAGGTATGGGCAGAGCCAAGTAATGCCTACACTTTCTCTCATAGTTTTGCTAGAAAGGATCTGCCTTGGTGAGACATCAACTTCATTAATGGCCTTATACTTTTCCATGCCACAGCTTTTGTTTTGGACAGTCAGAGAGATGGGAGAGCAGCCTCCAGTGCCTTCAGTTAGTGACATGAGAGACCCCGAGTACTAATTCTGCATTTATTAAAGTCACTTTCCAGAACAGAACAAACAGCAGAGGTTTGCCATGTTTGAGAGCCCAATCTCTCATGCTGGCTTTACCTGTGGGCTGATGCAAGGGGGTCTGAACCATGCATAAGTCATTCCAGAAGGATTCCTCTTGGCTACAGGTCCCGTGGAGAACCCCCTAGAGGCTGGGAGAATGATTCAGGTCTCTCAGGAGACCTGAGAGAGTGGAAGTGCCCCCAGTGCAAGGAGGAAGTGCCCCAGGAATGTATTTGTCCTACGTAGCTGCTATGCTTTGGCCTGTCCCTGGCAGTTGCAGCCCTGTCTGCTCTGAGGGTTCACCAGGGATGGTGTGTACTGGATGTGCAGTAATTCACAGGGGTTTGAGGTGGTGTTTCAGCTTCATGGTGGCTGTTGCTGAAGCCCATGAGATGGAGAAGGTTTTGTGTTGTTGCCTTTGTTGCAGTTGGGAGGGAGCATGACTGGTCCCTCTCCTCCTTGTGCGGTGCCAGCAGGCAGAGGCTCTCAGTGGTGTGGGAAGCATCTTCCTTTTAAATGTGAATCACTAGCCTAGGGATCTGGGCAAGGTGGGGCACAAGGAAGCATTCCTGTATGAGGAATGCTCCTGCTGCACACTCTATGCCCTGGCATCCTAATGAAGTAACATTACTTGAGCTTTTAGGACTGGTCTCCTCTCTCTCAGAGCTTGGGGGTACCAGAGTTTTACTCCTTGCTGAGCAAAAGCACTACTGTGGGGGGCCTAATCCTGCTGCCATTGGAACTGTCCTGATTCCTGTGACTTGCTGAGTGCACCTCCTGTGAGCTGCTGAGTAGCCTCCCTTGTCACTGAACCCATCAGGCCACTTGTCTCCCTCACTGACTGCTTCCATAGGGCTTTGAGGGCACTCAGGAAATGCAATCAGCACCTTACAAAATCGATCTGCTAAGCAATAAATGAAGTTTTTTCTCTGGTAACTTGTGTGCATGAATTGAAAATCATTTATTCCAATTTGTTCTGAGGACAGATGCAGCATATACACGTTTTCTATATTTATAATTATATATAGATATATATATTTTGTTCTCAGCTAGTTACCTCTTCTAAACTGCAATTTTCAGAGCAACCGGCATATATTTTTTATTCAACACATAAAATGACTTTTTACAGTATGAGAATGAAAGCTGTTTTAAGCATGTGTTTTCTGTATTTTTATTATGCATTATCCAATTATATTGAGATGTATTTTCCTCTTTGCTCTGCTCTTTCAGTTGTTATCCTTTTTATCAGTTATGCTTTTCAAATGTTTTGTAAGGGAAAATAAATATGCAAAATCGCCAGATGCCTTTTTTCTTTGCAGAAGAAGTATCACAAATGCTTTTTTATTACATTTTACCAATCCAATAAACTTCTTATAAATTTCATTTTTGTTTGCTAGCGTGTGAAATTATTTTTTCAACTTGAATGGTATTTACTTTCTCCCAGCCTCCACCTGCAATTATGCTTCATATCCTTCACCTGTTTCTCTTTTAGGTTCAAAATTTCATTGTGTGGCTCCTGAGCATACTTAATGTCTGTTTTACTGTTGGGTGGAGTAAGGATGCAAAAGTGTCCCAAGAGAGGCTCACCCCTCATACTGACCATCTCTTCATCAATTTTCCACTGTTCCTAAAAATGTGTGCCTTTTCAGTGGAGAGCACTCCATTCCTAACCCATGCAGTAATCTGCAGGTTGGGTTGTATGGGAAGGTATCCACAAACATTTTCAAATTTGGGTTGTGATGGGGTGACAGCAGAGCCAGACACCTTGCTCTGCAGCTGAATAGAGGAACATTATTCAAACTGTTATGAGGAGAGTAGAAAGAAGTGTGGTTAGCAAAGCCTGTCTCTTCTAGAAAATTGTTTCTGGACTATCATTGTGGTAAATAATCAGGATTGTTCCTGTCTACTTAAGAAATATCACTGGTCACCACACAGCCTGACCTCCACCTCTCCAGCCAGAGAACCTGGTGCAGCACTGAACGTTCTCCCTGGCAGAAATGCTTCATGTGCTGGGGAGTCCAGTGTATCCCGGTAAGCTTTTCCACAAATACGTGCTAAATATCTGCACCCTGCTTATAGCCTCTGCTTTTCTGCCCTTTCTATCCTTGGACCTTTTTATAAAAGCCCTTTTCTTTCAGAAATCTCCTGCAGTGAGCTGCACAGACTGTCTTCAAGGTGGGATTCATTTCCATGAACTTTAGCAGCCTGGAAGACAGCTTTGTTGTCTAAGGTGGCCCTCCTGTCAGTGGAGAAGCTACATCTTTTCTTTAGGTAAGCATCTGAGACAGATTTGTTTTGTGCCTTTAAGGGTTAAATGAGATCAATGCTGTCCTCCCTATTAGCAGAAGTGGTTATCTTAAAAGAATTTTTGAGAGTTGTAGAAGGATCCCAAGCCACACAATACAGCTAAACCCATTCCCTCCATGTCATTCCCAGAAAACTTTATCTAGTGTGACCTTGAAGACATCTACATATGGAGATCCCACAACCTCCCCTGACACCTCTCTGTCGCAGTGTTGTCTTCACCCTAAACAGTCTCTCCTACTGTCCAGACCAAATATTCTTGGCTGTAAATTAAATCCCATCCTTAGTTTCCCACCACCGGGGAAAATGAAGGACTCCTTTAGTAGGTTATGTGTTGTCAGGGGATGCTTTGTTAGCCATGGAAGGAGGTGCAGGCATCAGCCTCACTCCCAGCTCCTCCTCCCCTTCCCCAGGGGACTTTAGGAAAGGCCTGTGTTCTCCCTCAGGAAAGGACAAACTGCAGCTTGTTCCTCCAGGACACGGGAGTCTGACAGGCTTTGTCTTGGCACTAAAGGCAGTGTGATGGTGTGGGCTTTCAAGTCTGTTCAAACTGCTATATAGTTTTCCAAACTCGATATTATTACTTCCTTTGTAGCACACGGTACTTTTTCCTAAACTTGTTACGATGGAAAAATTCCAGGGATACATTGTCCACACACAAATCAAAATGCATTAGCAGGCCAGGGGCCAGAGACAAGGGCCAAGGGTGGGGGAGCTATTAATTCCATAATTTGGCACTGCTTTTCTTGCAATCAAAGGCTACCAGAATCCTTTGAAGACAATGAAAGCTTTGGGAGTGAAGTGTACCTAAAATCCAGGTGCCACTGGGGGCTGTCCTGGGACTAAGGGAGGGGTGGAGGCAGAGGTGACTGTTTGGCTCTGTTGGTGACATCCCTGGTCAGATGAAAAGCAGTCACACCCCTGTGTTCTCCTGGTACAGTGGCTGTCTCCAGCTGTGGCTACTGGAGATTTAACCACCTGGCTTTGAAAAATGGGATGGGATGTTTATCTTGATGTTTATTTAGGCTAACCTCCTGTATGACTTCTGTGTCAAAAAGGGAGTTTTATTTTGCTTTCTAGTCAATTTCGAGAAGATTTCAGGGGCTTCCTGAGCTTCCTCAGGTGTTTTCAAAGCAGAAAAGAAACTTGGAAAGCTGATAAATCTGTCCCCAGTGCTGGTCTTAGCAGGCAGTATTGGTGTTCTGGGAAGGGTTTGGAATAATAGTTTGGAAGGGAAGAGCCCAATGCAAGAGAGCAGCAGGGCTCCCTCTGTGAGAGATGGACACTTCCAAAGGGCCATTCCTCCAACATAGCTTTGGCAGGTTCTTCATGGCAGGGTGAACTGCTTTCTGCAGAGGTCTCTCTCATGCCATTAACTGTCAAGGGACTCTGAAAGATCAGACCTGACCTCTTCCTTTCAGACAACTGAAATGGAGAAGATGAATGGACAAATGAGTGAGCCCTTTCACTGCTCCATTCCCCCCAAAATGGCAAGTGGCTGCACCACACAGCACCACCACAGCTGCAAAAACAAGCAGGGAAAAGGGGGAAGAGGAGTTTGGGAGGGGCTGTCAGGGTGTCACAACCTGCCAGGGTCCTGCAAAACAAAGTGCCACCACTCCAGTGACACCAAGGAGTTCCCTTCTCCAGGGAGCTCCTGTGAGGAAGACTGGGAGCTCTCTGCCTCTGCTCTGCCCGACCAGGCAGTCCTGATAACGGTGAGTCAAAGGGGGTGAAGCCTACTCTTCTTTTCCTTACTCTTCTTTTGCTGCTGAGAGTTTTTGGGGACAATGTTTTATGGATACTGAATCCACTTCAAATACACAAGGTCAGCCCTGGAGCAGAGCAGAGACACGGCAACTGCTTTCCAAGTGCTAACCACCTCCAGTGCAGTGTCACCAGGAGTTACACATGACACTGTTTTCCATGAGGTAAGGAAAAATAAATAAGCCCAAATCATTGCATAGCAGAATGGTCTGCTTTTTTATCTTGCCATATTGTTGGTGTTGGACTGAACCTGCTGTCTTAAAGTATAAATATAAAGACGCTGCTAAATCATCACTATTTCAGCAACTAATTAAGGGTTAATGCTTGTGGTGCAGCCGTATATGAGGCAATAAATGGCTTTGGCGGCTGATTAAACGCTGGCACCGAGGTGTTTAATTACAGCAAAAGCCAATTACCGTGTGCATATTCCGACACCACGGACATTACTCCTGTTCTGGGACGGAAGGAAAGGCAATAAACCATGCTATAGAGACATACAGCACAGGACCCTCCAGCTTTGCCAAAACTGCCACCCCTCCTCTCCTCTCCAGTGGCTCTGAGATGAGGACTTTGTGTCCATATGGAGGGCTCAAAACAAAGTCCCGGAGTAAAAATGCTTTTTAATTTACTGGACTCATTTGAGATCTAGAAACAGACCCAAATATTGCACATCCTCCCTGCACTAAGGCACATTTGACCATTTGTAGAGCCTTATATCCCCACACCTAGGTAACAGGTGCATTTAAAGCCTCACCTGAGCATATTTACCATCAATGGGTGAGTCAGTGACACTGAAGGAAGAGGTTATGTGTAGCCTTTTTTTCCTTCTGTTATGGCATTACAGAAGGCATAATCAGTTGCAAAACTCCACATGCCATTCTTCAGTTAATTGATTTAAAAGCTGGAGTCTGATTTTCACAGGCTTTCAGCTCTTGCACCATCCATTTGACTTAACCAGCTCAGCACCACTTCAAATTAAGTCCTCACTCTCTTTAACCAGTAGTGAATTATTCCTTTTAAAGGAGTTTCCTAGAGAAATTCTCTCTTAGAAAATCCTTGGCACGAAACCTTAGCCAGCCTTGGCATGCAAACCTGCCTCACGCTGGCATTAACAAGCCTCTTATTTAAATGTTGATGAGCTCTTTGCTGCCAGTTAGCAACGGGAAATGCAGTCTGTGTGTTAAATGAGAGCTGGGAATGACTTCCAAATACCAAAATGTTTGTTAAACTCGCAGCCCACCTCTTCCCTCCTTGGGAGTGGGAAGCTTCCCAGCAAATTGGCCCCATTTTGCACAGAAACTGCCAGGGAGGATCAGACCACGCATCCCTCTGGTTCTGTGGCCCACGTGGGACCAGCGCCAGGAGCACAGCTTCCCAGGGCACCCTGTGTACCCCTGTCTGCCCCGGGAGACCCTTCCCTGACCCTGGTAATTAGATATATTCTCAGGCATTGAATTCAGGCTCCCCCTGCCATGGTGTTCATTTGGGGTTAAGTGATTGCTTTTAACCTCTCTCAATACACAGGATTGGTGGCTGTTCCTGTACTGAGAGTTGAAGAATTGCCCCCCACCAAAACCTTTCTGGACCCCTTTGGTTCTCTGCAGGGCTTTATAGAAATGCATTCCACAAGCTGACTGTGATATTATGTTTATCTAAATGTATCATTCCAGCTAGATAGACACCCCCTAAAATTCAGCCAGAGACTCCGAGAGCAAGTTCTGTTTTCTTGCCATCCCATGGAGACCAAATACCTTATTGCCTCTAAATGAGGAATGAATATCATTTGTGATGGGGGCTCTTCTGTCCTTCTGGGACTCTTCCCTTTCATGGTGAGTCAAAGGATGAGATTCAAGTACTAAATGCCAGGCAAGGGAGTCTCCCTGTATCCTTGTATTACCTCTGCTGCCTTCTGAAGTCAACATGTTCCCCAGCCAGGGAACGTGTAAATTCTTTTGGCTACCACTCACTTTTGGATGAATCCCAACTGTGCATATATACAATGGTCGGTTTCCTCGGTGTTTGAATGAACCAGAAAGGCTTTGTCTGCTATAGATGGGTGCTTTCAATCCCATTTATGGTACATTATATCAGCCTGAAATAGCATCTGTGAGGTCCTTCAGCTGAACCACCATCAGATTTACAGCCACCGCAGAGGAGTTAGCAGGCTGGCTCCAGAGAGCTATGAGCAGTAACCATGCTCTCCTGAAATATTTGCTTTCTCTGCAAAGCTGACCTGAGGAAGAATCTGTTGTTCATTTGAAGATCTCAGTTTGTTCATTTATTCAGAGAACATCTTTACTTCAGAATGTGAAGAGATAAGCTTCAGAGCTGAGAGCCAAAGCCATGATTCTTGTTATCGCAGAGCTGGTGACAGCTGTACAGACAGGGAGCTTCCCATGGTATATCCACACATCTGCAAGGTAAAGCATGGTGAATTGGAGTTTTTTGCTCAACATGGGATGAGCAAGGCAGTTCAATTACGCACAGTCTTCCTCTCAAACCTTTGCCCAGAGTATTCCCAAGACCTCATCTGAAACTCAGCAAAGAGAACAGCGAATGCATGCACGGACAAGTTCCCAGAGCTTAATGTTTCTGCTGCTTTGAAGAGCACCTAAAGCACCTTGGCAAGGCTGAGACAGCAGGGCCAAAATAGGATGCACCAAAAATCTTCCCTAGGAGCCTATTCCTTGGTCACTTCCAGTCTGTTGCTTACCTGTGCTCTAATGCAGGCCAAACTCAGGAGTTACCCCAACTACTGCCCTCACTGGAAACATCTGGGGAATGGCTGGTTTTTCTCAGTCACCCTGGGGAAGTTCAGGAAGCCAGCTGAGACTGGGGAGGTTTTGCTTGATGCTCTGCAGACATGGCCAGGGACAGCCCATGCCTCAGATGCTCCCTGTCTAAGCAGGCAGGACACATGAAGAGCAGACAGTGCTGCCAACTCAAGCTGCCTGAGCCCTGTGTTTATGTGAAATTCTTGGCTTTCATTAAAAATAATAATAATCATAATAAAAAAATCTGACCTGCTCAGTTGGAAAGACAATCTGTAAAGAGTCAGAAACCACAAGGCCACTCAAAAAGGCACATAATTCATACATATATGCTTATAGCTCTGGATTTTTAAGCCAAAATCATGGTGTTTGGAGGCCCAAATCAAGACTTATGAATTCCTAGAGGCTGACAGTACCAAGTGGGGAAAGGGCAAAATTAGCCTATGGTAAAAAAACCAGAATTGCCAAAGCTATGACAGCAGGTCAGCGGGAGAGCCAGGCCTCCTGCTCACCCCATGGACCAGCCACACTGCCTGGCCTCCTGCCCCAGAGGAAATGAAGACTCCTTAAACCAATCCTGACTATTTTAGTCTTGTGCTTCCATTTTCCTTTTGATGCTCTTTTTTTCAGCAGCACATAGATCTTGCAGCATCCTGCTGCTCCCTATAGGATGTTATTCCATCTCTGGGGCTCATGGCCATGGTCCTGAGTGTTGATGACAGCTGTGGGAGTTTGCAATAGCATAACATTTGCATGCCATGAATATGCAGTTCTGAGCATGGCCCACTTCTCCATGCAGCCAAACTATGCATGTTTGCCAGGGTCAGTAGCATCCTGCATGTGTCTAGATACCAGGAGACACCAGTTCCTGGAGTCTTGGGTGGCATTTCTGTGTACATTTAGCTGTTTATAATCACAAACACCTGGATAACCAGCTCCATGTTCAGTACCCTGGGAAATCTGGGTTTGCTTTTAATCACAGCAGAAATCAGGGTTTTCCTGGTTGAGCAGCAATCATCCCTACCTGAGCTTTTTCCAGGATCTGATTTCTGCCTGCAAGCAAAGCATGGAAACCTCCTGGCACACAGCACAGCCCTGGCCAAGGGCACAGCCTGCCAGTGGCTCCTCTCCCTGTCACACTGACTTCTAATTTCTGTTTACACCAGCACAATGTCAAACATCACAGCAGCAGCTCTGGCGGAAGGTGAATCTGTTAGAACAGAGGTGTCGCTTCCTCTGCTGAGGCCTCTCTAATAACGCCAAGATGCTTTTCTAACTAATTAATTACAGGGCTTTGGCTGAGTTGCTTTAATGATTCCCATCTTCCTGCTGCTGCTCTGCAATCAGCAGTACTTGCAGTGCTGTGCAGAGCAACATTGATGCCATCAGAGCAGACGGATGAGCAATATGGGGTAGGGGGGCTGGTTTTTTAAGCCAGATGTACTCTGAGATGCTTGACTTTCTGCTGTCTGATGTACAAGAGGATAAAGATATGGTAAGCAGGTAGCTCTATCAGGCCTTTAACCCTGAACAGGATTGCTGTCTCTAGGGAAGAGCTTATGCAAAGTGTAAATAGTTCTCACCTTCTCATTAAAAAGCCATAAAATCTCAGGATCTAGCTTGCATGTGCATCCAATTGACTTGGTGGATCAGAAAAAATTGAAGCTGCAGTCTAGAAACTCTGCTCCTGGACCTTGAATATGGAGATTGGCTGTAGATGTAATGGCCTGCTCAGAGCCAGTGCTCCAGCCCACCTATTATTTATGCTCTGGTAGCATAGAGTTGTAGTGCATGGCCTCTCCTGCTTGTACAAATCAAAAACTTGGGTCCAAACACTTTTAGAGTCAGGAGACAAAGACTGTGGCACTGACTTGACCAGGCTACACCAGACACATTGCATTATAGCATGACTGTGTGCAGGGGTGATCCAGGTGCTGCTGCCACTCACTGCTCACTTCATTCATCACCTGTCCATGCTGCAGGAGCAGCCCCCTGCCCCAGGCTTGCCCAGCGCCTCCCTGCAATGGTGATGGCAATTCCTCACCTCAAAAATATGGCAAGCAGAGTAGGAAATGAAAGGCAGCAAGGGAAAGGCAGCTGGGAGAGCAGCAAGTCTGCACAAAGGCAGCAGCCTCAAGACTGAGCTCCTGGATGTCTGTGGGTCACTGCAGAGCAAGGTGGCAGGAAGAGTTTGAAGACACACTTCTGTCCTGCAAAGCCCATTCCAGGAGCATGCACAAGGAAATATTGAGGTATTTTTCTGAGATGTGTGGGATGGACTGGCTACATTAGAGGAAATTTGGGTTTGTTTTTTCCCTAGAGTTCTTTTTTATTATTGTTCAGTTCTTTTAAATGTCTGCATAGGTATTCTCATTTCAGTACCTGGGTCATGAGCCAAGCAGAGGTGTTGAGATGAAGTTTTGTGAGCTCTATAATTAACAGATGGTCCCTTGAGCAGCAGAAGTGATCAAGCCTGCTTTCCTATGGATCTATGCCATATGTGGATTCTTTTCTAAGAAGGAGGGAGTTCTTTCTCCAGTCTTTTGGTTACAAAAGGCCTTATTGAGGTAATTTTCTTTGACAAAACACTTGCTGGAATCTAGCATCTTTAGGATTTTTTCCACTCCCTTTCTTCCCCTACAGTCTGAGGGAGTGAAATTGATGAGGGAGTCCTGGAATTATCAGAGGATGGGAAAGATGGATGGTAAGCAAAAGCTGGCAAACAGATGAAAGCAGATGCCATAACGTATAATAAAAAACCTCTTGGAAGGGAGTGTGTGTATATCTGAAAGGAGCTAAATTAAGGTTAGAGACCCATTCTCCATGATTTCTTCCTGGGGCACCTAAAACCTCAAATAAGTGACACACTGGTCTCCAGCATAGCAGCTCACCAGCTGAACCTGCTGCACATGGTGCAGCTCTTCCAAATACGTTCCTTTGTCCAAATCTCCAGAGTCCCCCCTTTGCTACAGCTTCTATCCCAAGCAGAAATTCAAATGCAAAGTGCTGTGACCTTCCTCTCAGTGTAATTGAAAAATATTAGCAGTGCCTTTCTGCTGGCTTGAAGCTTTTGTGCTGAATTTGCATCTAATAAGAAGGGACCTTTTAAGGAGCAAATAAATAAATAAATGGAGGAAACCTTCTCTTTGAGCTAATTTTAGGCACACCCATGCTGACAGCTGCTCTTCCCTGATATATCTCAGCCACATCCTGGAGTGGCCAGGGGGACTGAGCTCTGTTCATGCCACTGCAGCTGAGGAAAGGCCTTTGTTTTGTTTTTAAGGGACTGATGGCAGCTGGCTTTCCAGAGTGTCCCTTCATCCTGGTTTCCATTACAACACAGGTGGGAACAGGGACAAGGAATCATGGCACTTGTATGGGTGTCCAAGCCCTACACAAGGCAACAAGGGGTGGCAATTGCTGGGCAGGGGGCGTGAGCCCAAGGTCTGCCCTTGGTGGCCTTCTCCCCTGCTGCTGACTGGGAAAGAAATCCCAGAGCACCAAGAGGTGAGGCCTGGAGCTATCCTGAACATCCAGTGCTCCAGTCTGGGGGTCAGCCTGCGGGACAGAGGCCCTGAGGAGCTGCAGGTGTGCAAGAGACAGGTCTAGGGAGGGGAGTGAGGCAGGACTTGCTCCTGTGAGTCTCATGTTCAGCTGTCAGTGACTTGACAGATCTGTTCATAGCTCTGGTGAGGTGGAGAGGGGTAGGAAAGGCTTCTTCCTCCTCTGGGTGTGAACTAAGCTAAAATCTGCACCTTGCATTGCTTTCCCCGGGCTAACCCTTGCATCTCTCCTCAGTCCATCTCCCAAGACATCTGGATGGGTAAAACTGAGATGATCATGGTGGGAAGAGTCCCAGCCCATGTCTGCTTTGAGAGTAAAAGGCAACAGGGCATACATACTGCTCTTTCCTCTTCACCTGTAGCTTTTTTCTTTCCTGCTCAAATTAGAAACTCAGGACTTGTCTAGCTTGGATGATTGTTTCATTTCCTCGTTGAAAAGGTGATTACCCCTTTAGTTCTCATAATTACCTAATCAGCAAAAATCAAATCAATCAATGTTAATTTCAACCCTAATAAATATTCTCTGCTATTCTATACATTTATGTATATCTCAAAACTCATCCCAATTTCAAGGAAAATATGATTTTACAAGTCAGACCAACTTGCTCAGCACCAGGCTCAGCAGTGTGCCACACATCCTGTGAACACACAGGGAGGGGCCAGCATGTGACAGAGAGGAGCTGAACAAACACATCAGGAAATTGTGATGGGAAAGGCTCATGCACAACGAGAGGATCAGCTGGACCCAAGCTAGCTCAGACAGATGTTGTCCTGTTCCTGAAAGCATTCGAGTATACAGAGCTCACAGACCCCCTAGGCAATGATGTCAGTGCTTAACTGTGTTTGTTATTTAAAGCATTTAGAGATGGGCCAAAGTTAAATCCTCCTTGATGCACTTTAAGCTCACTGTTTTCTGCCCTGCCCACACTGGACTAATGAGCTGTGCTTAACTTGGGTTACCTCTTCCTGAGGCAGGTGGATCTGGGGGTGATGTTAAAAGGTGAAGAATTCAGCCTGGACTTGCTGTAGTTACTGCACAAAAACTGCCTGATGGTTTCTGTGAGTTGGTAAATTCAAGAGCCAGTTGAGGCAGAAATGAGATCTTTGCTGGTTTCCTGAAACAACAAAAAGTCTCAGCTTTTGGGATGAGCTTCCCTACTCCAAGTCACATGGAGGGCCCAGCTGGTGCTTGCCTGGCTCACCCTGCCCTACAAATAGGACAGGAACATTTCTCTGTCCTTATATGTGTTGGCCTTGACGCTTGTTTACTGCCATGATTTCTCCAGCACAGATCTGTGGGGAAAGGAAAGGGTGGGAAAAAAGCAATGTGAACTTAGCAGTCACCTACCTGCTATTATTTACCCTGATAAGAGCTCAAACACTTCTTCTGGCATTGGTAATAGAAATACTTAATTGTAATTGTCCCAACCCAAGTCTTCTTAGCATAGTACCAGCTGCTGAGGTGCCTCTGGCAGGTTTTTCCCCATTTGCACGTCTGTGCCCTCCCTGCTGGCTGGGAGCTGTTGACTTGTAACAGCTCTGCTGGGCAGAGGAATATCAGGGGTGTGGGGCCAGGACCATCACTGCAGGCTGGGTTTGTGCAGCATCAAGCACAGTGTGTGTGATGTGGGCTCATCTCCACACTGGGCATCCTGTGCAAGGACAAGAGCCACACAATGAGGATTGGGATGACTTTGCTGGAGAACTGAGACTCCATGTATGCCTCTACCCAGCTCCTCTTGGGGAGGAGGGGCTCCTTCCTTCCTGCAACCTGTGCCCTCCTCCCAGCTGTCCTACATCACAGGACTGTGTCTGGACCTTCTCATCCTTTGGAGGAGGCTGTGTGTGGCTTAGAAGTCGGGAGGGTTGCATGCTTGTGGTTAGCCAAGGCTTGTGTTTTAAAGGATGCTTTGGCCCCTGATGACTTTCTCTCTGTGGGGCTGGCCTCGAGGACAGATGCTCAGCAGTGAAGTGACACAGTGCCAGATTTTTCGATGCTGGCGTTTACTGTGGTTTTTGAGGAAGCTCTTCTCCATAAAAACAGTCTTTTTTTTTTTCCAGGACTTTCCTGAGCAACTCCTGGTACAGGTAAACCCAACTCATCTCTTTCTTAGGCTGCACATAGTGAAAATTCCTCCCAAAGCCATGTCTGTCTGGCAAATGCAGTGAGCAGCCGTGGCCTCGCGGCACCCAGCCGCCGCGTGGCAGATGGAGCTGAGCAAGAGGCAGTTTTGTGCTGGTTTGTGTCTTTCAAGGAAATAATTCCTGAAGAGGAGGGAGGGCTCCGCTCCAGGGAGATAAGCAGTCCCATTGAGCCAGACCTCTCGTGTTTCTTCTCTTCCCATTTCACAAGGCAGCATCCTGAGGGATGGCACAAAGGGGGCTGTCCAGCCTGTGGCAGCAGGGTGGGAGCCCTGAGGTGCTGCCTGGAAGCCTGGCTCCATGCAGCCATCTCTGAAGGGGGGAGCAGATCCTCTGCCTGGTGCACTACCTGACTGCACTGCAATGCTGGGGAACACCCCTTTCTCTCAGCTCTGGGAGCAGACCCTGCCTGTGGGGTATGTCAGGTCCTGTGAGCAGGCTCTGACACCTTGTGTGTGTCAGCCCCCTCCCTGAGCTCTCCCCAGGCCTCCTGCTCTTCTCTGTGAGGTCCCACCTTCACCCACTGCTCCTGACCCTTCCTACACCCCTTGGTCAGAGATGACTCTCAAGACTCATTTCCCAGCACATCTCCTTGAACAAGGGCTGTGCCAGGAGGCTCAGCAGCAGGAGAGGAGACACCACACACACTGTGCCCCAGAAAGGCCAGGCTGGACCAAGAAAGATACCGTGGGAGCAGGCAGATATGGCAGAACAGGAGAGGGAATGGGCTGGGATTGGCACCATGGCTATGTCCAAGCAGGAACAGGACTGGATGAGCTCCTACCTCAGTGTAGGGCTCAGGCAGAGGTGCCCACAGCTGGGATGTCCATGAGCAATATGCTCAGACCATGTGGAGCTGACACAAGTGTAGAAGGTGGGAGGGAAAGAAACCCCAGACCTGGCAAAGGTTTGGGCTGAGACCTGGCATGACCATATGCCAGAAACTGCCCTGAGTGGAGAAAGGTTTGTGGCACATCATCAGAGTGGTGCAGCAGCCCAGGGCATGTGGGATCTGCAGGTCTGGCTGGAAGGCTTTTAAAGCAGCTCTGAACAGAAGGTTCCCCAATGTCCAGAGCTGAATTAGTAGGAGATGCTGCACCTAGGTAGCCCGGGAAAACTGCAACAGAAATGCCAGCCTGAGAGAAGAGGGATTGCAAGAGTTCTCCTCAGGTCAGGACCCCAAGCTTCACTTTCAACACTACCAACATGTGAGGGTCTCTGGTTCAAAGAAACAACTAGAAAACAATGTGGTTTTAATCAGAAACATGGCACAAGATGCCTGTGAGGAAAGGTTTACAAGAGCCAAGGGCATTGTTGTGCATGTTATGGCCACGGGATCTCCTTAGAGCTACAGGGGAAAACCCCAGCATGGCTCAGGAGAGGACACCAGACTGGCCACTGGGGAAAGGCTCGAGGGCAGGTGTGCAGTGTGGCATCAGGCTGGTCTCTAACAGTGGCAGGCACCAGCTACCAGCCAGTTTGGCAGCTCAGCCCCTCTGCAAGCCACATGTCCAACCCCAGCCAGGAGAACCTTCCCCATGGTCTGACCTTCCTTCCTTTGCTGTGAAAGTGACGGGATCTGGAGCAGCCAGGCTCGCCAAGCACAGTGTGCCTGAGCAGCATCATGTGCTCTGGGTGCAAAAAGATAAATAAAACACCATGCAGGAACTTCATCCTCTTCAATCCTCCCACTCCCCATTTTCCTGCCTAAGCCCCTGTTCTCTTGGCATACTGGACAGTCGTTCAGGAAAGCAGCCCCAGTTCCCCAGCAGTATTTGTCCTGGGCACAAGGGCATCAGAAGCAGAGCTCGACTGTCAGCAGATCCAGGAAGCACAGGCCTGCACAGTCCCTAGGGGGGAATTATTTGCTGATTGCATCTGTTTCCCAGAAGCATCACTCCAATTCATCCTGGGATTCACGTTTTATCCAGCAAATAAGCACCTCGGGAGCTTCATTTCCATCTTAGCTGTTAAATTTAGAAGTGGTGTTTCCCCTTCTCCCACCCTCTCCTGCCCCCTCCCCAACGGCTCCCGTATCTCCCCTCCAGCCCCCACCCTCACCTCCAGCTCTCCCTCTTTGTCGCATTACATAGTAATCTGAGATGCATTGGCCGAGCTCCAGGGAACAGAATGTACTTGGCAGGGAGACGGGTCTTGATGTCTGCAAAATGTCGGGAAATGCAGCCAAGAGCTGCTAACTGGGTCATTAACCTCTAGAAGAAGAGCAAGTTGTGGAGCTGTGCTCTGTCTCCCTTCATCTCGCCAATAAAAATGTCCCAGCAATGAGAGAGGGAAGAAGAGGTTTACAGCTTTAAGTCCTAAGCAGTCAATGCAACCACCCCTCCCTGACCCCCCTTCTCCTTTCCCTCTCCCCCAGCGCAGTGTTAAAGCTCGTCAGTGGCCTTTAAAAAATCCAGCGGTCCCCAAACAGCTGTCCCTTGGTGCTTGTAAAGAGGCTACTGGAGCAAACCAGTCTCTTGCAGCGACGTGCTGCTCCTGCCGTTCGTGCTTAGAGGGGCTCCAAGGAAGGGCTTTTTCCTGGGCTGCAGCCCCATTGCACCCCTTGTGCGAGCTGGGACCAGGTGCTGCCATTGCCCCACGGACCTGTGTACCCCTCTTTGCCATCCCCAGCTGCATATGGTATTTCTGGCCACCCCGTCGGCATGAGCTGCCTGCCTGTGTTGGAAGTGCAGGTCGCAGGCAGAGATGGCTGGTTCCCTCCTAGGGAAGACGTGCAGTGCTGGGAAACAGCGGCCAACAGGCCAAGGAGGGTCCCGAGCTCAAACAACGCAGCCCACGTCACTTTGTGAAACTTGAAATAAAGCAAACCCGCTTGTCATTGGGAGCGAGGGCTCTGCAGGCTGCAAGAGGGTGGGTCCCCCAGAAATGTGGGTCCTGGCCAGAGTCAGCCAAGGGCCAGGGGCTGGTGTTCCAGCTCCAAAAATCCCCATCTCCTCGAACTGTTGAGGGGCTGTTCAGATTGCAGGTCACGGGATGGAGGCTAGCGGGTGAATGGGAGAGGGCAGGAGAGTGCCTCATCGCCAGACTCCTTCCTCAGAGGTTCCTTATTTCCATCCCTGTCCTCTGGGAGAGATCCATCCTTCGGAGAGATTTGTCTGGGCTGCCCGAGGACCCCGCTGCTCACTCGTGCAGCTGGTGCCCGCTCGGTGAGAGCCCGCGGGACGCTGCCGAGCGCCGGGAGCTCGGGGCTGGGACGAGCAGGTGCCGCTGCGCCGGCGGCTCCAGGTGGGACGGGCCGCGGGCCGCTCCGCCAGTGCCCTCTGCCGGCCAGCCCGCGCAGCGCAGCGCAGCGCCGCGCCTCCCGCGGGACGCGCCGGGCAGAGGGGTCCCGGGAAACCCGGGCAGAGGGGTCCCGGGAAACCCGCCCCGGGAACCGCCGCTCCTGCTTCGGCTCGCTGCGGTTCGGCGTAAAGGTTCCTCTGCAGTCAGGCAATGTCAGTTCCTTCCTCAGCAAATGCGCAGATTAACACCTTCTCCCTCCGGCAAGGATAACTTCGTCACCTGCCGAATGGCTATTAAAGGAATGCAGCCTCTCTTTCTCCGACAGGAAACATTCCCCGAGTCCCTCGTTGTCAGGGGCAGTGGCAGTAAAGCCATGCTATAAATTAAGCCACTTTATTCCCTCCTCCTCTTTCCAGCCCCACGCTGTAATGGCCAAAGCGTGAGCTACCCCGGTTCCTCCCAACTTCCCAAGTGTATCCTTGGGTTTTCTGGGTGCCTTCAAAACTGCAGAGCAAATGCTAAAAATTAAGAAGCCCCTGCTAGACTCTGTCTCACTTGCACTTGCTCCAGGACATCAGTGCCTCTTCTGGGATCAGCTGTAGGGACATGGGCTAGGCAAGGCCAGTTGTTTCTAAGGCAGAGTGATCCCAGATCTCTACTGACTGCTTGGGTAAACCTATTTAAGAAGAAATATTATCTCTGTGGGAGGAACTGAGTGAAGGCCCCTTTGAAATCCCTGACTCAGATGAAGCAGCAGCTAGTGACATGCAAGCCCCATGCCCACGGCAGCAGCCACAGCCACAGTGTCCTCCTTTCAGCAGCATTTCACTTGGAGGAAATGAAAGCATCGGAAAAGGAAACGGGCTGAAAAAGCTGAGATCCCCAGCGAGCGGCCTTTGTTTTCCCATTGTGCTCGCCCAGCTGAGCCTGTGTTGGAGCAGAGCCCTCCTGCAGCTGGGCCCAAAAGCAGCAGCCAAAGAGAAACCCCAGCAACCATCTGTGCGAGAGGAGGAGGGATGTGCAGGGGCTGGAGTGCTCATCTGTGCTGGGGAGGAGAGCTGAGGGGCTGCTGGACCCACAGCCCACATCTGCAGCCCCAGCAGGGCACAGCAGCTGCCTGCCCTGAGGAAGTGGGACAGTCTTGCCCATTCTGAGCAGAAATCACAGAGAATAAGCCTACAGGGATACGTCAGAGGAAGCAACAGTCTTGGAGAGCAGGACATCAACTTTCAGTTGGCTCTGGACCACAGCAGCACTGACCAAGGGTCCTGAGGGCCAGGATCTGACCTCCCAGGCCAGAGCATGGCTGCATGCCATGGCCAACAGCTCCATCACCAGCCCATCCAAAGACCATAGGCTGTGCCTGTTTCTAGACATCCCAAGGGGTGCTGGGACCAAAAAAGGATTTTAAGAGTTACCACAGCATGTTGGTGATGCATGTGCTGAGTTCCACATGCAGAGCTGGTGGTAAATCTGACAACACCTCTGGCAAAATAGTTTCTGTACTGAAAAGCCCAGAACAACTGGGCACGAGCAAGTATCCTGCAGGGCCCAGCCCTGCCAGTGACCTCACTGGCTTGGTGTCAGTGCAGGGAAAGTGCTGCCTTCTCTTTCAGAGAGCAGGGAGTTAAACTCAGCTCTGCCTCCCCTCTCTGCCCAGAGGGAATGGGCTGTGAATTTGCCAAGGTCCCACCTGCAAGGTCCCTTCCCACAAACTGAAGGGCTGTGAATTCCTTCCAACCTCAACTACTGCTCCCTCTGGAAGGAGACTTAGTGTAGATGTTTGATCTAATGGTGATGTGCCCTAAACTGACCCGGTGCCTCTTGAAGGGAGGTCACTGCTCAGCAGATGACAAATCAGTGCTGATTCTGGGGGGGACTGGGCAAAAGGCCAAGACACGATCCTTTTCCTCTCTGTGTGTCACTGATAAACCTGTAGGAACCAACACTTTGGAGGTGGCAAGGATTCCTGATGGCTTTTCTTGCCCTCCTTGGGCAGGATGGCCTGCAGGGCCACGTAAGCAGCTGTGCTCAGGCTGCAGACTGGGGTGTCCCCAGCAGCCACCGGAGCCTCCCCAGGTGTCCAAGCTGCCCTCAACCAGAGGTGAGAGGAACTTTTATTTTTCTCACTTGGGTGAGGCTGGAGAATGGTGCCTTGGGAACTGTGCCTTGAAATAACCCTGCTCAGTCTTTTTTGGCCTAGCTGTGCACAACAGGACAGGACTTCAATAAAGCCGCTAGAGACACAGATTTCACAAGGACTTCTTAGTTCCCAGACTCAGGGCTGCCTCCACTGAATTTGTACCTTCAGGAGGCTGTGATGGAAGGACTCTGCCCATTAACCCTGCTACTTAACACTACCACAGCTGCTAAGGGCTTTTGGAGCAGGATGATGTTGCTGGTGTCATTGCACTGCCATGCAAACGTGTGGCTGAGGAAGGGTCCCTGGGGCTTCTGCTCAAGTTTTCCAGTAGCAAAAACATTTGGTGGCTTTTTTAAGCCCTTCTTCCTGGATTTGTGCTATTGCATGAATGTTTTTATTTATTTTTGGAGAAAGATCTTTTAGGCTGCAGAATTACTGTAGAAAAAGGCTTCATTCTTAAAGGCTCCCCAAAGTAAATAAATTAAAAGAACCAGCACTTGAAAATTTCTCTTGAAGCTAATGATAGGAGAGACTGATGACTCCGGGCCTCTGAATTCCTGGAGCCAAACAACACTGCTTCTACTTCCTGAAATGTCTTTTTCTTAAAGAAGGGTGTTTTCTCCAGTCGATTAAAGATCTACAATGTTTTATTCATGCACAGCCCGGGATTATCAGCAGTATTTTACATTTCAAACCAGCTAGTGCCACCACTTCCCCAGCTGGAGGAAGCTGCATTTCCCCAGTGTAGCTTGAGGCTACTCCTAGAGAAGGTGTCACAGCTATTACTACTTGTTACCCTTATTTGTTAACCTCTGGGATGAACTGTTAATGCTTGTCTCTGGTGCTGCCTTGGCTGGCTCAGTTCCCTTGAATTTTTTTATGCACCCAAAACACTATGGCAAGTGATCATCCTCGTATGAGTCAGTGCTGATCCCGTTGTTGCAGTGAAGAGTCGGATTTTATCCAAATAAGGAGCTGCACTTCTGCACCGGGTAGAGCATTTCTTGGATATACATGAATATGTAGACAGCAACTCAGACATCTGTGGCTAGCCAGGGTATCTATCTGCTGTCTCTGCCTGTCCAGGGACCACTTGGAGCCTCAAGGTGGCTGCCTCCATTTCCAAACTGCTACCCCTCCTAGGAGTGAGAAATTCCCTTTTTGTTGTTAATCGTGGCGGGATTAAAACACACAATGATTTCTGATCATTAAAGAGAGGGAACAGTCCATTGTATTTGTAAATAATAAAACTGCTGAATTTTACTGAAGGCAAAAGTGGTTACAGCAGCCAATAATTCAGCCATCAGAAGGAAATACACAGAGAAAACCCCAAGTCCCCTGCTGTATGGTTACTGCACAGCAAAGAGGGTCATATATTAAAATTGTGAGACTGCTTAAGCACTCTGTAATTAACTGCTGTCTATTTAACCAGACAGCTAAAGCAAGTTAATTCAGTGTCAGTTAGGAGACTTATTAAGTGTCTGTGTTTTTTTAACAATTTCCTGGTCCATCATTAACTACCCCTAGATTATCTTGTCAAATTGATAATTAAATGCCTCAAAAATTCATTACAGACCCAATATATTAATAGGAATATAATTAAGTAATGTTTGCTTATGTGATCTGCAGTTTATTACCTGCATGCTGATTTATCTCCAAGGCATTTACTAAACCTTAGCTGTAGCCTATTCAGAATCAATACAGGCCCAGGAGTCAATAAACATTGTATTAGATCCAAACGAACTATTTAATTGGGAGAATGCATTGAAGTTGTCTTCTGGATCTCCAGTGAGTTTGAAGAGGGGAGCAGAATGATGTTGCTGGTGATTATATTTTGAGGTAGATTTGTAGCTTGACTCTTGGGTTGGTTATGAGGTGGTTGCTGGTTAGTTGAGCTAATGATGTGAAAACGGTATTTGGACTGTATTTTTTTAAACTGTTTTTATTGTTTTACAAACAACAGCTGAAGAACCTGCAGCTGATGATTTACGGCTGGGGCAGAATCCCCCCCTCAAAGCACAGGTTTTTGGTCTAATTTTGTTGACTGTTTGGTTTGGGTTCTGTAGTCTGTTAGAAACTGCTTAAACTGGCATTACTGCGCTAGTCAGTCGGCGCAGTGATGAATCAGAGGCTCTATTTTGTCTAAAAAGCCAGAGTTAACTCCTCTTGTCCTCCATAAGGAAGATAGTCTAATGAATTCCCTAAATTTGTAAGTCTCGGACTTTGCATGCCAAGCGAATTTTTCACACAACTTGCAAGTTGCTTCATTAACTAGTTTGGTTAATAAGACACTATAATTTTTAATTATGAGGGGGAAATAAATGCTTTTTTCACTCTGAATAACTGTAAAGATGGAAGAAAACATGAGCTGAGATTTGCTGCACTGCTTCAGCACACCAGTTTGTTATTTAAGGTTCATTATCAGTGGTTACAGTCTGTTGGGATTAGCCAGCCTGCAGATAGGCTACTGATCAAGATAAATCTGTGGAGGAGCAATAGCCACCCTTCCCTGCAGCTGTGTGTGCCAAGGGATGTTCTGGAGCTCCTGTCTGGACCCTGGGCTCAGCTGTGGCCAGCTGCAGAGCCTGTGCTCCTGCTGGGTCTGTAGGCTGCAGCTCCCTGTATGGTTGTGGAGCTCTCCTGGTAATTTTGAAGAGAACTCTCGTTAAGGTGGGTTTGAGCTTGTGTGTATACATGTATAGCAGATGCACGTTTAAAAATAAAGAGTAGGCTGGCTAAATTGTTCCAAGTCACAGTGTCATAAGCCCCATGAGGTAGACAGTTACATTTATGAGAAATTTTAAAAGGTTAAAGTTAATATAATTGTAGCAGTATTCTCAGGAATTTGAACTTCCCTTTCCTCTTCAGTGATGTTAGGAATTAACTATGTTGTCACAAAGAAGATATTTCAGTGTTCTTTGGCTCAGATTAGGTTAAATTAATTTTTTTACATGGAAAGTCAATGTTTTTGTTGTATTGTTTTGTCATGGTGACATTATCATAAGCTTGGGGTGATGGTGGTGGCTGTTACTGCTTTGGTGCCCCACTTTGAGCTATGGTACTTTTTCCGAAGGGAGGTAGAAGGCAAGAAGCTGATGAAGTATCCAATGGTTCCTTTTCCCCAGTGCCAAACTGATGTGAATCACAAACAACCCACAAAAGAGTGTGTGAATACAGATCCAAGATGAGCTTTGGCATGGACGTGTTTTTTGGAGCATGTCTGGGGTTTGGTTTTTTTTTTCCTCCAATTTTAGGCAAATATGGCTTTGGTTTTCACACTTAAATATATTTGGACTATTTTGTTTTCAAAAACTGGTATTCTACTGTTTGAATTAGATGAAAAGCTGGCAAGATCCAAGCTGAGCATTCCTGGGGGAGAGTTCCCAGCAAGCATGCTTGTGTGCATGCAGCCTTTGGTGTCTGCCAGGCTCTTCCATAAAGTGATTATACTGCTTCAAAAACAACAGGGAAGAAAAAAAAAAAAAAAAAAAGGGGAAAAAAAAAACCCAGGCTGAATTCTGCTCTGAAACTCATGCAACTCCTGGGAACTTGGTTGGCTGTGGCAGCAGAGCTGAGGGCAAAACTTAAGCTGGTATCTTTAGGGCATTTTTCCATGAGTTCTGTATGTGCCTATTCCAGACGTGGAAGCCTGTGAGTCCTGACCAGGAATGCAAAACTGTTGTAAAATTTACACGTGTTGTGTACTAAGAGCCTTTGCATGAGGAATTTGGTTAGGAAATATTTTTCTGCTTCATCCTTCTCTGAGCTTTACTGGAATTAAAGCTGAACCAAACTTTTCTGAAACCTCTGAAATGCTTCAGTAACTTGTGTTTGTTTTCCTCATGCCTCTGTACTTGGCTTCTGGCAAGGACTGAAAGCAGCACTGAGTCACTCAGTAAAGAAGTCTGTTTTGACAGCATCCTCTTGGCCTAAGCAGGAAGTTCTTGAAGTCCGAAGGCATTGAGAGTTCTGGATATTGCATGGTTAAAGCCCAGATGCACAAACCCTAAAGGCATCATCAGGAGGTGTTGCAGCTTCTGGAGCTGCTTAGACCATGCAAAGCTGGCAGCCTGGAGAGCCTCGCCTGTCACTGGAGTTAGCTGAAAAGGTGGCTCCACCAGAAATCCTTAATCATACAGTAATTTTGAGAAAGTCAAATTCTTTGAAGTCTTTCTATTTTTCTAATGAGATTATTTAAAAAAAAAAGTGTGGGGTGTGGGGAGAAAAGCTCCATCTTACTCACCAGATCTGTAGGCTCTGTGTTTTCTGAGTCATAGCTTCTGGCTGCACTGACAATGGCAGGGTTTTTTAATTTGCTTTCCAACCTCGTTAATGCCAGAAGAAGGGGCAGAGCAAACACTGGGACAGAGATAGGATTGTGTAAGTATCAACAAGACAATAAATTGGACCACTGGTTTTCCTTCTTGGGATTAGTATTCAGCAAGGAAGAGCTCAGCTTTAGTCTGGCTCCAGTAGGAGTTTTGCAAGGTAGAAATTGGGAATGGGAAGTAAGGAGGTGAGAGGGAGAGGAGCCCAGTAGCTCCTCAGTAACAGAGATACCCATTTATGAACAGCTGATGTGCAGGCTGAAAGACAGCTGTGTTCCTCTTGTACAACATCCTGTTAGCATTGCTTTATATAAAAGAGGCACTGAAACGGATTTCTTCTAAAGCCAAACTTCAGATTTGGCAAATGGGTGTTTCCCACTGGTGCTGGTGTTTGTGAGGCAGGTCACAGAAGAGGCCACCCCGCGTGAATCCAGACACCTTCTTTTATCTTCCAAGATGATGAAAAAGGAAACAAATATGCAATATATGTGAAGGGGGAAGAGTTGGGTCTCTCTTCATATCTGCTACCAGACGCCTGCCATGAGAAAGCAAGTGCTTGTTAACACTTCCTACGTGGTGGGATGTGGCACACCACCCTCCTCACCCTGCGCGCAGAGGAGGAAATCACTGATAACTGATAGTTTGCTGTTGGGGCTACCTCCTTCTAGTTATCTAAACTGTTATAAAATCTATGAAGGCGAAGAAAGGCAGCCCCCTTTCATTTCAGTGGCATGCTAAATACTGCTCTTCTCTACTGAGCTGCCTCCACGTTCCCACCCTGAAGCAGTTGTATTTAGTACCCAGCACAGCACTCTGTAACGTGTGAATGGCCACTCGCCCTGTACTCCCCTAGCCAGAATCCTCCAGTGGAGTTTATTTTAAAGCAGTTCCTGTCATTGTGCTCATGGATGACTTTGGGTACCATCTGGGAAAAATTAGTCTTTTTTAATTCCTCTTTATTACCCTTGGGATATGTATTTAAGGCATGAGATGCTGAAAGATGTACTGAGGACTGTAAAAGCAGCTTGAAGTAAAGATGTAGGAGGAAAAGTACTCAAGCTGTTTTTCTGCTTTTGCAATTGAAAGGAAACTCATGATATAGCAAATTTTAAATGGCACAAGAAATTCTGCTGTCTCCTTCAACATGGCACTATTAGGCCAGCAACAGGGGGAGCAGCTGCTCAGCCATTGCATAATTGACATCACTGATAACGACCTTGGATTCATAATTAGGGTTTGCAAGGACCAGGACAAAAAAAAAAAAAAAAAAAAAAAAAAAAGAAAAGAAGAAAAACACGACCCTTAAAAAGGTCACAAACCTGTGTGAGTGAGCACATTGGAATGCAATGAAGGCTGAAGAAATCCTGCCTGTCCCAGGGCCTTGTGGGGGATGAGATGTGGGCTCTTGAGCAGGGAGAGGTTCCAGCTCTCTCTTGATGATATTGAGCAGTTAACCAGAAGTGCTGACATTTTAGAGGAAGGCCAGAGAAATCTGTATTAGAACACACTGCTCTAAAAGAACATACTTTTTTCCCTGGGAATGAATAAGCAGGCTCATGCCAGTGACACCAATCTATAGCAAAAGACCACTGCCTCCAGGTATAATCAGTGCTTGAAAACCCCATGCTGGCACATGTTGCTTGTGGGAACCTCCTTTATCATATGTATTTGAGAGCTCAGACTTTGATTGCCACCTGAAACTGGATACTGTGGTTTTCTTTCCCCACTCAGTGGGTCATTTGGTTATGGTCCTGTATCCTTTCATGAGGCTCTTCAGAGTCCCATGTAACCTTTATCCACTTCTCTTTCTAGCAAAAATGTATTTCAGGAAATTCCATAATTGCACATCTCTATATGGTGAGGTCTGGCACAGAAAACCTGATGTGAGGTTGACTTCTTTTTCTTCCCTTTAACTTACAGTGTTTAAGTTGGGTTCCCTCACATTCAGCAAACACATTCTGCTGGGTCATGATGGTCAAAAAGGGGAAAAAAACCCACACTGAGCTTTCTGCTGCAAGCTGCCTTTACAGAAAATGCCATGGTATTCCTGTGCACAGAGACTTGACTGTTCAGTTTCCACTGAACTTGTTTTGAGCTGCAAGGACCCACTGATCCATGGATGGGTGAGGCAGTGCTCAGAGTCCACAGAGCCTCCATGCTCTGGATTTCTCTCGGGTTGTGCCCTAGACTGAGGACCCTCTGGCTGTTCAGGGAGGGGACTTCAATTTCCTTTAATAAATAACATTTGCCTATGATTGGGAAATGCCAGTCATTTTGGCAGCTACTGAAAACTAAAGCATAAGGAAAGTAAAGGTGCATGAGCACAATTTTCTTACAGAACAGTTTGTGTTGTATTCCCAGAGAGGGTTATGCACCTTTTTTACTGT
Source organism: Irena cyanogastra (assembly GCA_013397155.1). Lineage (NCBI taxonomy): Eukaryota > Metazoa > Chordata > Aves > Passeriformes > Irenidae > Irena > Irena cyanogastra. The sequence continues at coordinate 463,944 of VWZV01009149.1, read as the reverse complement.
GGGGTTGGAGGTCTGAACCTATTCCTTTCAGAGTTGCCTTGAAATTTCATTAAATAACTGCTTTCATGAGGCTGGGTCTTAACCAGGCAGCCTCTGGTACCTTGTGGAAGACGGCTCTTGTCAAACTAAATTTGGGATTATTTGTGATTAAATTAAAAATAAGGTCAAAAAAGATACTTGTGGTTTGAGACTCATAAAAAATATTTGTCTTGGTACTCATAACACTTAAACTAGAATGATTCAAAATCAATGTGACAGAGTAAAAGGATTAAACACTGGCTTGGAAGCACATCCCAAGCTGTCATTGTAAACAGGAAATCGGAACTGAGGGGGAGTATTTCTCGTGGGGTCTCCAAGAGGCTCTGCGGGCCCAAGCAGCTGCCTGTTCCAAGGGTGGCCGAGCAGAAAACAGGGAGTCAGTGGTCAGGCTGGCACGAGGCTGGCTGAGGACACACGGACACCTGGCCACGCCGAGGGGCAGGCAGGAGGGGACCCCGCTCTCCAGAGTCACCCGTGTGCGAGAGGAGAGGTCTGGGTACACACAGCTCCTCCTGTGCAGGCTGGGGTGGGGCAGTGCCACAGCACACACTGCTCCAGGGGCAGGAGGAGGAAGGCAATGGCATGTTTGAACTGCAGCTGTCCCCGGTCAGAAGCGTGTTAATCAAACAGGAGATGCTCCCGGGGTGCCAGAGCTCCTCTCTGGCCTTCCAGTCTGTACCAGAACTGCTGCTACAAGGGTGGGCCTTACCTCTTTTGGGTGATATTGCACCAGAGAAGAGCTTGAGATGCAGAAGAGAAGTTGCTCGTGGCATGTAAAGAATTTGGCAGAGGTGGGCAGGATGCTTTGAGGTCCCTGACCTCCTAGTCAATGGAGAAAGGACCCTTCTTCGCTGTATGCCTGCATTCAGACAAAACGTGGTGCACTCCAACCAAACATCCAGGCATTTTCCCTGCAGCCTTTTCCCTGTGCCTTTTGAAGTCAGGAAAAAGATTTCTGCTCCTAGAGCACTACTTTCCCCTGCTGCTGAGTTTCCCTTTTACCCTCTCAGCACAGGATGGATTGGTAGAGCTGAGACTTGGGCAGAGGAGCAGAGGTTAAATGTGGCATCAGAGAGAATAAAAAACCACAGGCTGTGGGGCTTATTAATGCTGTTCCTTGTAAAACAGAAATTACAGTGCTATGCATTTCCAGACTGGAAGGAAAGAGCTGAAAGGAAAGAGCTATAGGGCAGCAGGGCCTCCAGCTCTAGATAAAATGTAACAACATTTCCATTACTCCCTGAGATACTCTTCCATCAAAATAATTAAACTTGTGCTCTGCAATCATCCTTGCTCTCCGGCAATGCGAGGGACCGGTTTGGTGTTGTCCCATTTAAAGCCTGCCTCAGCTCTGGCACACAGGGGAGTCACAGCAGGGGGACAGCTTGGCTTTGGTCAGTTCGGGACCCGGAGCAAGCCCTCAGGGGGTTACTTTTGTCTGGAAACAAGAGGAAGCCCGGGTATACTCACAATTAATCCTAAAACCATTGATTGGGTGGTCTCGACTGCAACTGTGATGTCTTGCTCGTGTTCTCTGGGTGGATGCAGAGGAGCTGGAGGTGGAGGTAGCACAGGCAGCAGCAGCCCTTGCCTGCAGACAGTGGGAATATTTTGATATTTCAGGAGTAAGGAGGTCAGGCTGGGTTTCTGGGCCCTGTGGGCTTNTTTTTTTTTTTTTTTTTAATGGCTTAGTTCTGTTTAGTTTTGCTTTTAAAGGGTGAAGAGGGGGAAAAAACAGCTTCCAGAAAAAAACAACAGCTCAAGCTCCAGGAGCCAGATCTTAGCATGAGAACCCGACCCAGCGTGGGGGAGGGCTGTGTCAGATCGCTGCATGCCCGAGGAGCAAGTATTCACTGCCTGCCCAAAAGCCACAGAGCTCAGACCCTATTTGAAAGAGTAACATCTTTGATATAAAAAAAACAACCAACCAACAACCCAAAACCACCCATCCAATAAAAAGCCTCAGACATACAGGATCCCATTCATGGTGGGAGGGATTTAGTGGAAGTATTTTCCTTCTTTAAGGTTTGGCACAGCCTTAAAGGAGTCTCTTTAAAAGCTTCCAGAGCCGATTATATTTTGGATTGTGTTTCAAATCACCCTTCCCCCCAGGTTTGGTAGGTCCTCAGACAAGTTCCCAGAATAAATTAGACATAACGGTAGCAGGATTTATTATTATTTTTTTTTTACTTGAGAAGGAGGAAGGAATAAATGACACCAATTTCTGTAATGGAAAGAAAAAAAGAAAAAAAGTGTATATCGGAAACTGCTGCTGAGTGACTCATGCTGCCAGACAAACGGAACCTCACTCATCACTCCATCTTCATCCTCCTCTGGTGAGAGAAAAAGTCTTGGAAAAATCTCAGCTCACCCCCCTGCCCCATCCCCACCCTGCTGCTTCTCTCCCATGGCATCCATACACAGGGAAACAGTCCAAGCCACAGTGATGGCTTCATGTGCTTCTTGGGGCAGGAGTTTTTTTTTGTTTTAATAGCCAACTAGGAAAAGCCTCCGAGGTGACCTTGGAAAAATGTATGCACCAAAGGAAAAAGTTGTGGAAAGGGTGGAGGGGGAGGGCAGAGTTGGAGTCCTTGTGTGCTTTATGTTTGAAAACCTTTTCTTTCCCTTCAGAATGTTTTTCCAAATTTCCACTGACATAGATTTGCAAGTTATTATTATTTTTGTTATGAGTGGGAAGAGAGGTGAGGACGCACCACGCGAAAGGCGGAATGAGCCGGGCACAATTCCGACTTAAATAAATGCTGCGTCATAAAAGTAAAAAGGGTAAGGCAGGAGGAAGGGTGGGATGCAAAAAAATGGTTCTGTTTCTCCTCTGTTTGGGAGAGCAATTAGCACTTTCATGAAGCATATGAACTGTATACAAATCAAATGTGTTTTTATTAACATAAAAATGGGGGGGAGTCTTTCTTTTTTTTTTTTTTTTTTCTCCTTCCTTCTTAGAACATCCTCACAAATATTTGGCACTGCCTGACAGAAAGCCACTTAAAATGTAGCTTTTCAGACTGCCCGTTGCAGCCAGCCCTGCTGTGGGCATGAGGACTCACAGCCAGTGGCAGCCCCTTCCCAGCAAATGCTTTCTCAGGGTGGTAGGGTTGAGTGGGTGCACACAATAGCTCAGCTCCACCTCACAGAAACTCTTGCCTAAGGAGATGCCATGTTTTTACAGGCTGTTGCTTCTTGTTTTTCCTCTACAGGCTACTTCTCCTTCCACCCCGAGATGCCTTGAGTTTGACTGTGCATGGTGTGAAAATGGCCATGGAGGGGGTGATACTCTGTTCTTCTCTGCTGTTTGTGGTTGTGATCAATCCCATGCCCTTTTTCAGTGCTCCCAGTTGTTCCCCTTATCTCCCCATTACAACTTTTCCCTTTTTCTAGTGCCATTTGCTGTCTCCAGCTCAGGCTTGCCCATCACACCATCCACAGAGCTGGAGGAGCTCCTGGGACCCTGGGGAGGAGTGGTGGAAAGGGCAGAGGGTGGCCTGTGACAGCAGTTTGGGGTGGCCAGAAGCCATCCAAGGATGCAGGAAAACAGCACTGGGCCACTCTGCCTAAGCAATGCCTTGGGGTACACAGAGATACGATGAGAGATATCGCTGGTGGCAGCAGCTGCAAGTCCCTGGACCCTCTGGAGCTCATCTTGTGCTCCTTCCCTCATTTCCCATATCTTTCCCTGGGCTTCACAGCCCATGGCTCCAGAGCCAGCTGCCGTCCCTGTCCCTGAGCTGCTCTGTGCACAGATGAGAGTGGCCAGCCCTGCTCCTGGACCCAAATGGCCAAGGGCAGAGCCGGGAGAAGGGCTGTGTTTCCCAGCTGAGGCCTGGGAGCAATTTTTGGCCGAGAAATGACTTTCATCTGGAGCACATTAGCCATGGGTGGTGCTGCTGGGGAGCAGCAGCTCTACTTAAGGCAGCCTCTGCCAGCTGCCTCTGGGCTATCAGTGGTGGAGGGGCTGTGCCAGCCTGGGATTTTGGGTGCTCTCCTGTGGGCTGAGGTCCCCAGGAGATCTGTTCCTGTGCTGGGAAAGCCTTCCTGACTGTAAGTGCAAGGTTTGACCCACCTTCCCTCCCCTACTTCTTCCCTTTGCTTCATTCCACAGGAAAGCAATCATCGTATCAAGTGTTTCCTAATGACTTTTTAGGTTGATGACTAATTTTTCAGCCATGCTGAATGATGGGTAATAGTAAGAGATTAAGCCCTGCTGTGAAATAGGTGTCCAAGTGAGAAAAGCATAAGGGAAGCTGTGCAGGAGAGGGCGGTTTCTGAAATATCCCAGTTTCAGGAAAGCCTCTGTCCAGAGATTCTGTGCCCGGGAAGCTGAAACCAATCCATTGCCAGGTAGAAACCCATAAGAAAATGAGTTTTGGTGGAGCTCGTGTTTGTGGCCTTGCCTTGCTGGCTATGGGAGGGAGACCTAAGAGGTTTTTTCTCTTAAAACCCTCATCCTTCCCTGGGGGAGGATATTGGATTTCAATCCAGGCTTTTCAGATGGGCCTCAAACAAATGGGAGGGCTTGTGAAAAACACAAGGAAGTAAGATGTGGGTTTGGATACCAAAACTCCTGTTCCTAACAAGGAGCCATGTGAGTGCTGCTTTGGAGGCTTTCAGCTCTGAATTGCTGGATGCTCCCTGTGGTGCTCACATTTGTGGTGCCTCACAGGCTCCCAGGCACTTTGGGCTGGACAAATTCACTGCTTTGGGCTTATGGGTCCCCATCTGGGGACTGTGAGCTCCAGGCAGGCCTGTGCTGTGCTGTCCTCACTCTCCAGCTGCAGCCTTCCATGAGGATTTAGCTGAGGGGAGTGGGGAAGTGAGCGAGAACAGGATGAAATCACCTTTTTGTGTAAGTCAGCTGATGTGCTGTATAAAATGCAGGTCCAGGTTTTGAACCTAGAATTTTCTTTAATAACAAACCCCGGTCAATGAATGTAAAAGCCCCATGCAGAGCCTTTTACTGTGTTAGTCATAGCTTGAAGCCTTTATGTTCCCTCTTCTAATGGCAAGTATTATCCAGCATGCCTTGTTACAGTGCGGTCTTTGGAGGGTGTGGAAGTAATGATGGTGCCTGAATGCTGTTCCAGAGATCGCTGCTACAATTCACAGCAGATAATAGGAGCCACAGCCAGACAGATAATAGAACTGACTGAGATCCATTTATTGCTAAGAGACTGTCTGAATATTTGTACATAGCCCGAGCCACTCCACCCTCCTTCAGCACATTTCTCAGGAAAGAGGGGGGGATAAAAAAACCCCAAAAACACAAGCCTAGAGCAGAATGGGGAGGAAGGGAGAGATTAGCAGACTCTGATGAATTCATAACTTCAATTTTTTTTTATGGCCCTTGTCATAACTGAGCAAGAATGGTGTAGGCTGCTGATGTATTTACAGCCTGCCTGTGCAAGTGTAGGTGTGGGATGACAACAGGAAACAAGTAGTGGATTTCGAATGGGAGTCTGTGTGAAGTCTAAACTAACATCTGAACCTAAAGCCATCTTTCTTTGCAGGTAAACAAGCAGCCTGGTGGAAGGTTTCAGTGAATGGGCTGCAGGCAAAGCCAAAGTCCAGGATTACAGCAGTAGCCACACTAGAAAAGGTTGACCTGATTCATAGCATCATAGTTCACAGCCACTTCAAATTTTCTCAGTTTTCCCAAGCTTCTAAGCTGCTTAGACCTTGAAGAAGCTGTCCGGAGAGGTAATTTGTGTGCCAAAAGGTATGTGTGTTGTTAAAGTTACTCAGGGTTTTTGGTGTTTGACTGACTCTCCACTCACCTTTCCCTGTCTTGGAAGTGTTTGCAAATTTTAAGTAGCACTGAAAGTTGGGGAATTTTTTTTTTTTTTTTTTTTTTTGCTTTCAGAGTATTTTCTAATGTGATCTTTGTGTATGTGGAAGTTAAAATACTTGTAGCTTATCCTCCTGGTGGCTGCCCTTTATCTTTCAAGGGGCCAATGGCTGTGTTAGGCCCTCTCTTATCCCGGTCTGTTCAGTATTTTCTGTTTCTAGGATGATGGTGAAGAGCAAGACACAGGCAATAGCAAAGTCCAACACAGCAAGAAAAGAAAAACTGATGATAGCATGTTTTCCTGCTTAAGTACTAAGTCCTTTTCTTTACTGATCAAAGTTTGTTAGCAGCACTTGTTTTTCCTGTGGTCCTTGGAGATCACCGAGTTTGTTCAGTAGTGGTCTAGGTTAGACTTGTGCCAAGGAGGAAAAGTCAGCTCTGTTGTGATAGGCAAATGTGTTCAGGTGCAAGTCTGTTTTCAGCTCTGGATGTGATCACATGCTGTTGGTTGTTGATAGCAAGCATGTGGGGGAGATGAGGGCTTTGATCACCAACAGGGATCCTGTGGACAGGTGTGTCAACACTGAGCACCTTGTGTTCTCTGTCATCAGGACTGGAAGCTGATTTGGCCAGGGACAACCTCTGTGTGCTGGAGGCTGACAAATGCTGCCTGTGTTGGACAGTGAGGGAAGTAGCAAGAGCACCTCTCAGAAAGGGGGATTTGTGTATGAAAATGAAGCAGCTGTGTGCTCACTTAGCCCTGGATACAGCAGGTGTACAATGCTGGGAAGTCCTGAGCTGCCCTAAGAAGGGTGCAAGATGCAAGACTAGAAATCAGAATTCTCCATTGTGGGCTTCTTTTTCCCTTCTTTCATATTTTCTTTTGAACCCAGAGGTCTGCAATATGGGATGTTGCACAAATCTGTAGCATAGCTCTGCAAAAGTCCCAGTATCTTGAGTAAATTAATGAAGGCCTATTGTTTTTCAGCTGGTTGGAAGAGATCTTTGTCTTGGAGAGCCTTTCTTCTTGTGAGCCCTCCCCTGGGAGGTTATGTGCAATGAGCCTTTTGCTAGCAGCAAATACTGGTCTTGAAGCATTTTCCTGAAGCTTTTGTGGAAGGTGGTGGGGTTTCTCTTCTACACTGAAATTAAACATCAAAATTTTACAACCCATCAGTTGGCCCTTTCAGCTGAAAGATCCCACCAATGCTCTGGGAAGACAGTGTTTGCTTTTTTTTCCCTTTTTTATTTTTTTTAAGATATAGGAAGGGCCACTTCAGGGCAGATGTTAAGAGAATTGGACTACTTAGACATTAAGAAATAAGTCAATCACAAAAGACACCGGTGCATTCCAGGCTAAATTTGGATTTTCTAAGATGTTTTGTTACCCCAGCTGAAATGTGAAGTTTAGGTAGTGGACATTCCCTGGCTCCAAGAATAATTTATTATCTTTCTGCACATACAGTATGCACTTACCAAAAGTCCTTCAGAGTTCTCACAGCTCCTAGGTTTAGGTCAAAACAGGCATATATGCTAAGGGAAAAGGAATGTCTTGAAATGCATTCAAAAACAATGACTCTATAGTTTAAATATCATTTTGAGGAAAAGAATTTATGTCCCAGAGGAATGAGTTCTAGCAGCTCCAGCACTGGTGCTGTGTATGACAAAGTATTAGTAAAATGTTTTCCAAAGGCTGCAATGTCTCTCTGGAGAGAAGCCTTTTCCTTGCTATCTTTCAGAATGATGGTAGCCAAAATTTTTCCATAGTAGGAGTTGGTCAGTGGTCAGCCTTCACCACAGTGTCTGCATGAAATTACTGTGACTTGTGGTCCCAAATCACTGAGGAATTTTTAAGATGTTACTGTTAGGCTCTTAAATCTAAGCTTGGGAGGAGCTTTAATGGAAGAACAAAAAAAGAACAACCCTATTTTCAATAAAGTTTAGGAGCTGGCAGAGATGGAGGCTGCCTAACCTTCAAACAGATGGCTGAAGCTCAGACTGTGCTTTCCTAGTGGCCAGCAAGACCTGAGCTCTAACTGCACTTGTGGCTATAAATAAGTTGTGGACCACAGGCAAATTCTTGTGCTAGCTTCCTCCCTGCCAGAGTGGCTGAATTTGTTCTTAGAAACACAGCTGGTCCATCCTGCATGGTAGAGGCTGTCAGCATCTATGTCACCTACCCATGCCTATGGCAATCCTTTTTTGTCAGTTCCTGAGTCCCTCAAAGAAACAAAGGAGAGGAAAGGTGGGGGTGAAATGAAGGGTGTTTTACTGTATGTTTTTTTCAGTTCAAGCCTGAAGTAGCACAAAAGAACCACAAGTTTTGATGTAGACTGCCAGATTTCTTGACAAAATGAATGACCTTTTTTAAAAACACTGATGGACAGGCTTAAATCCTCCTTCAAGCATGAGATCCTTTCTTGAATCATACCTTGCCTCTGCTCACCCTGAATAGTCAGTGTATGCTGCTAGAAGGCCAAAGAAAGAGAGCAGCAGCATCACCATCACAGATAGCAAAGTAGGACAAAATCCTGGTTGAAATCCAAGACCTAAGCATGAACTTGCTTGCAGAGGTGATCCAAAATGCTGTCTAAAATATGGCAGCCTGGAGAATTGGATGTGACCACCCAGGAACTCCCTTGGGTTTGATGCCCAAGCTGCTGACTACAAAGGTTTTCACTTGCATTGTCTACCAAATGCATGTGTAGTTTCAAACAGAAGTATCTAAAAATCATCTCCATTCATTTTGTTGGCTGGAAGTAGTGATCTGTGTTCCTTTTGTTCTAGATCTGACAAATGTCTCCAACTGGAAGAATAAACAAAGTTATAATAAGGCATGTATGATGAATTCCAAACATTCTTGTGCTTTGCCTTCTGCCATCAATATAGTGGCTATAACTGGTATTTTGACTACGACAAATTAATTTGAATCTGTAGTTTGATACATAAGAGTGAGTGCATGAAGAATTGAGGCCTGTTACCACTCCTCTACACTGGTGTTTCAGGTTTAATGGACAGCTGAGCAACTCTTTAGATATTTTATCTTTCCTCTCTGTCTGTTTAGATCAACCCTAAGCGAGCAGACTGAAAGCTGCCACTGTCCTTTGACCTGTGTAAGGGAAGCTGAAGAGGTGACTTATGAGGAAACAGCAAGAGGAATAGTCTATGATGAAAGCTTGCCTGAGTGGTTCAGTGGGGAACACTCTTGTTACACCAGTGCTCGGAGGTCATGCAGCTTGTCTGTACAACAGAGTCTGGTATGACCCACTTTGCATGTCCCCAGCTCTGGCCTGGTTCAGGTTTGTTCCTCGTTGTGGCCTCCAGTGTTCAGCTCTGACTGGTCTGGGCACTGATGCACTTTGTGACCTAAATCCTGAACATCTCTTTATGCCAGAAGAGGCAACCACCATTCCCCTGGAGCTGCAGTGCAGCCAGAACCCAGAACCTGCATCCAAAGAACAGGTAACTTTCACTGTATCCTGACTCCAGCCTCTGCTTGTTTGGTATTTCTCACAGAGGTTTTGGAATTAATCTTACTGATTACTGTGTACAGCTGTAAGAAATGAGAGGTATTGCCTATTTGGTGTATGTATAACCATACAGATTAAAGGAAAGGTCCCAGTTTTTTGTCTACAAATACAATCTGCTGCCTAGTTAGTGAGGTCAGAAAAAGATTTCATGAGCCTGGGCAGGAGGTCTAGAGCTTAATTTGTCTCTCTTCTGCTGCTCTTAGGGAGGGACAAACTTAACAGACCATTGCTCAGATCTGTTTGGCACTTCTGACTTTCTGTTTCTCCCTAGGGAGTGATCTTGGTCCTCATCTGAAAAACCATGGTGAGGGTCTCTGATTACAAGCATTGAGATTGATCAGCTAGTAGCTATAAGGAAAGCCCTGGTCCAGGAAGATCAGAAGGTTGATAGCCAGGAAATATCCCTGGATAGGAAGGAAATTTCCAGAGTGTAATTTCAGATCTTCAGTTTGTATTACTGGACCTGATTCCCTCTTTTGTAGAACTGTACACTTGAAAATAAACTGAAATAGAAAAGAGAGAAAATTTAGTCATGGTAGCTTAAATTATTTTCTTTTGAACCACATGAAATGTCAGGAGAACAGGAAGCTCTCCCAGGGGTAATACCATCCAAAACTCTAGCTGCCTCTGAATTAACAAAGTCCCCAAGTGGACTGATAGCACAGGATGCAGATGTTTTAGTTCTGGCAAGTAACTTGAAACTGCAGGCCAAGTTTATGCTAAAATTTTCTTTTTTTTTTCCATAGACATTGCTTTAAAAAACCAAAAACCAAACAAACCAAAACCTAAATTCTCACCCAGACTTTAAGCCTTGTTTAGAAATGTGAATGGGTGTATGTTCTCCTGCTGGCTTGGTAATTTGGTAGATGTTAGCACAATGTAAATACAGCACAGTACAGTTTGGCATGGTGTTTGCAAGAACATATGGGAACTATCATTTTTATGCAACCTAGTACTGGGTTTAGTGCTTCTGAAGGGCTTCTGCTTTGACTGTGTGTGAGCTTGGCTGTAGTGGGAATGAATTATGAAGAGCAGTGGAAATGTGCATGTCTTGTAAACATGGTCATGTTGAAAGACCCAGATAGATGGGTAAATGCTTTTCAAAGCCAACACAAAAAAGAGCGAATCTGAGGTCAGATGGCAAAATCTTTGAAATGCAGGACTGAGTGTTTCTCTTCCTGCTTGGGAGCATTTCCCTCTCATGCCATATGGAGAACAATCATTGATACTGCTTGTCAGACTAGGCCTGCTCTGGCCCAGAAAAGAGGTGGATTGCCAGCAACAGATCCTACAATGAGCCCATGTCTTCACTGCTCAGTGATTCCCTTGTGCAGCAGAAATGCTGGACATCTGTTGCCAGCCAAAACCAAAACCCCAAAACCCTAGGAATGTGAGTATGCACTGTCTGAATGCACTGTCTGAATCAATGAATCAAAGTTGCCACAATCCTAATTTACTGCATATGAGATGTTTAGACCAGCAGGGCCTCCCTGGCCTTTGCTAATATAACATGTTGCAGAGCATCTCTCTATATCGCAGGACAAGAGATGAATGGATGTATGCAAGGCAAAATGCCAGCAGAGGCTTTCCAGTGCTGCTGGCAGGGTGTTTGCCAGGGCACAATGGCTAGATGATACTGAGGATCTATCAAGCCCCAAACTGCAGGGGGAGGGGAAAATAAAAAGACAGGAGTTATTTACATAGTGGACATTGCAATTGGACTTGGAGGAGTTTCCTTCCTGACCCCAAATCTGGCATTTGGTCTAACTTTGCATGGGTGAGGAAAAACAAACTGACTGTGTATGTGGAAGGCTTCTCAGTGCTGAGAGGAATTCCCTGCTTCCTCATCCCCCTTCCCTGCTCATCTGTACCAAAGATTGAGCTCTGGTCTTTCTATCCAAGGTGAAGTGCTTTGGGTGCCCAAGCTCATGGGTCAGAAGGAAAACATCTCTTGTGGCCCATATCATAGCTGGAGCAAGTCACAGAAAAGTCCATTATTGTGTCATCTGCCTGTAAGGGACAAGAGAGCATCATTAGGAAGGGTGACAGCACAGGGTTTTCATTAGGCAAAAGGAAGGTTTCATGCAAAGCCAAGTTACTTTCATTGCTATGGAGGCTTCATGGCACTGTAGTTCTTGGGTGTGGGCTCAGTCCCCCCATTGAGACTTGTTTATTCCAGAGCTCAGTAGGTTTCTGGGAAGTGCTGTAATAGCTGGGAGGAGATCCCATGGAGAGGGTGGATTCTCTGGGACACATGCTGTTTAACAATGCCACTGTCTGCAGAGAAACAGAAAATAAACAATGCAGAATCCCCGCTGTAAACCATGCACAAACACCAGAATATGAATAGCCTCTCGGAAGGTGGCTAGTGCCAAGCAGCTTTGCTGCTATTGTTTATTGTGGTAGAGGAACTAGAACCAGCTTTTCAAAATAGGTCAATATTGCCCATTCATAATGGGTTAATGGTTTCTGCAGCTGAAACTGAAGTATAATGGTTCCTGGTGAAATGGGGGAAACATCTGTAGAAAGCAAATTTGGAAGCAGTAAAAACTGCAATGAATTAATTTTGTTTTATTCAGACATCTTGGGCAGGGAGAAGGAAGGCCCTGTTTGGAGAGCTGTTGCAATTGCAAGCAATAAAGGCTGAGGGGTTGTCTCTGAGGGCTGATCATTGAAGCACCAGGCAAGAGAAGCAGGTGAAAGCATCAGACAGGTGGGAGTAAAGCATAGCTGGAGTGGCTCTGAGGATGGGCTCCTTCCAGCTCAGGGTATTCTGGGATTCTGTGTCACTGAGCACTGTGAGTGGCTCTGCAGGGTGAATCAGATGGCACTGAGGTCAGTGCTGTTGGTGCTTCTGGGGGTGTTTTCCTCTGGATTAGATCTACTCTCCAGTTCTTAGAATTGGATGTGGGTGTCTGGAGTGTGTTTGGTATGCTCTGGCATGTATCTCTGTCTGGCTTCATCTGAATGGAGTCCCCCTTGCACCCTCTAAGATCACCTTGTGAAGCGAACCAAAGTGCAGGGAGTGGGGACAAGCTGGAGATCTGCTTCAAGAGCCCCTGTTTGTCTGAATGCAGACGCTTGTGTTGGTCTGCTCTAGGCATGCTGACATATGCCTGAGGAGGGAAGTAGCCAGCTGCACATCTGTAAAGCCCAAAAGCATGTGTTTGAGCCAAGAGAGTGCAGGGTGCCTTGATGCTGCCAGTTGCCTCTTGTGTTTATTCTTTGCATGTGGGTCAGCTGAGAGAGGATTGTTTTATTCTTCTGTCTGCAAGTTTTGGGCGACCCAGGGAATCCGTGGCTTTTGGAAAGTAGCTCCCTGAACCTTTGACAAGGCCACTGAAACTTATTAGTGGCCTCTGGGTAAGAATTGCAGGTATTTAGCAGTGAGCCTGTGCACACTCAGTGCCTAGGTGGTAGTGACTCTCATTTACCCTCTACTCATCCATCCCAGCCATTTGCAAGGACACTTCATGCTGAAAGCAGAGAAGCAGCTGCTGTGTCTTTGAGTGAACTGGAGACAAGGGCTTTCCCCAGAGGAGCCAGGTCACTCTAAAATAAGATAAACACCACCTATGCTAATTGCAGTGGAAAACTGAGAGCAGCTTGTATTGGGCTGCTGTGTGTTGTCCCTAAGCAGGGATTATGCAGAGCAGCTGGGTTCCAGAAGGGCTCTGGGAAAAAAAAAAAGATGCTCAGAAGGGAACAGTGTCTCCTGCACTGAGGAGCAGTTTTTAGGTGTGGTGGTTTTTTTGAAGATATATTTTTAGGAGCTGCTGGTATCTGCATTTAGGTTGTGAGCCCTGGAGCCTGTTTTCTATTCACAAATGCATTCTGTAGTGAAGATCAGTTTGTCAGCACTCTCTTTGATTTTTTTCCCCATCTCCTAACATATGACCCGCTCTGGGTCATATGAAGGAGACAGGGATGGTATGTGACAGGAGAGAGGCTGCAGTCTGCAGCTGACTCTCCAGCAGGGCTCGGTGCTTGGAACATTCCCAAGTGCAGCATCTCCCTGTGGGCCAGTGCAGCTGGACACAGCACAGGGTAAGTGCTGTATCTAGGACATCACTGAGGTGGATGAGGTCTGTATTTTGGTGAGGTATGGCATGTTGGACATTCAGCAACTCCTGCCCCAGTTACTGACATGCTCAGCAAGAATAAACCCCAAAGGGTTATTCAGAAGTGAATGAAACAAGATCCTTTCCCCTGAACAGCAGCAACATAGCCTTATGCATCAGTAGCTGGTGAATACAGTGGCAGTAACTTCCAACAGATGTCCAGTTGGGTCAGGTCCTAAACTTGATAGTAAGAAGCTCTCAAAGCTGCACCTTAAAGCTGTTTAGCTCTTCCCTAGCAGCAGGCACTGTAATGATTAAAGCTCTGAGATTGAATATATAAATGCCTGCAGCTGCTGGAGTCGTTCCTTAGGTCAGGTTTTCACTGCCTGGTTCAAGGTTACAATTCCGCCAGTGATTCCCACTGAGTGTTGTCCCAAGGCACATGAGTACTGCCAGGGTTCATGCTGTTCTTGCCAAACCATGTCTTCATTGGCCCCATTGCAAACCAGGTCCTGAAAGGAAAAGAGCAAAAATCATGGGGACCCTTTGGGCCTGACCTGCAAGCATGGCAATACATTCTGTTTGTCCTGCAAGCTCTCCAGCAAGAAAGAAAGCAAATACCAGTCTGGAAATAGCTTGTCTTGACTCTCCAGTCTTGTTAGAGTGCAGACTAGTACTGCTTGCCCTGCTGCAGTTGTGCTCTGAGCTTGCCTGCCAAGGACAACCATCCTTGTGTTTCAAGAAAGCCATAGTAAACCAAAGCAATGTACCTTTAAAATCATGCTAGACAAGCTTTTGAAAGCCCAAGAATTAAGGAAGTCTGGATGGATGAGAGAATCAAAAATTCTTGAAGGATTATCTGGCCTCACAGAATGGACTGAATTCTAGCTATTTTAGGAGTACATATTTCCAGATTATTCTTTTAGGTACCCCTTCACTGAATTATTAGCCATGCCTGACAGTCTGCTGCATAGAATACCTTGAAGAATTAGGGAAATTTTATCTCTTCTCAAACACCAGGGAAGGGAGACATATGGAGGCTAAAATCCTCATCCTCAAAGGAATGTAGATTTGTAATTTGCACTGGAAAGTGGTGGAGATAGCAGGATTTCCTCAGGGTTATGGTTAAGCTGATTGACTTTTCTGGTATATAGGCATGTAATTGATTATCTTGGAGGCTCTGGGTCTAAGCATTTTCCTTAGATGGTGTCTGTAGGGGAGGACAGAAATGAGCCTGTGTTTCCTGAGCCAGATTTCCCTCGGTTGCTTCCCTGAGTCACTGCTGCTGCCTGTGATGCTGTTTCTTGCCCTTGCCTCTGGACCAGCTGATCTGCGCTGCATGGGCTCCGATTTTTTGGTAAAGGTATTACGGGCATCATCTTTCAGACTCAAAACACCAGACCCTTCTCTTATTCTTCCTGTTATCGCTTTGGTTTTGGCTGTGCAGTCTGGAGTGCCTGGACTGGCCTCGCCTCTCCTTGCCTAACCTCCCACAGACAGCCACGAATTTTTGAAAAGAGCCTTGGTTTGCTCTGCCAGCACTCCTTAATTTTGCCTTTCCTCCTTGCAAGCCACACTGAAGCAGCGCTTCGCTATTCTCCGGCAGGAAAATAAAAATAAAGTAGGTCATGGTGTCATGTAAGGCAGCCGAGCTCTAACATGGAGCCAGGCGAGCGGAGCGAAAAAACACCCCGGTGGGATGGGAGCTGATGAATGAGCAGCTGTGCGGGATAAACAGGGATGAAGGGATCGATGGGGAGCGCGGCAGGTGGAGGCTCCGCTCCCGGGGCTGGGGGCTCCGGCTCCGCTGGACCATGCGCCCTCTCCCGGCACAGGTGCTCCCTCTGGAACAGCTTTCCTTGCTCTTACAAGCAGTTGCGCTGTTTGGTTTTGGGGATTTTTTTATCATGGTTTTCTTCCCCTCGTCCTGCAGTTCAGTCCCAATAGCGCTTGCAGCAAGCATGGGACAGGCATGGAAAATCACTCTTAGCAGACCAAAAAAATCTTTGGTTCCAAATATTTTAAAATTTTTTTTAGTTTTTTTATCCGCTTTATAGATTAGAGTCTCCTTGTTTATGTCGGTTGTTTTATTTTTTCAGAATTAACTTCTGAAAGAAGGAGGGGGATTTTTGCCTGCTGGCTCTCTTGATTCTCACCCAGCATTACTCACTGGGCCTGGAACAGATCTCTTTGGAAGATGGACTCAAGCCTGACCTTATCTCTGAGGCAGGATTCCACCCTAGTGTTTAAAGAGAGAAATTCAGGTCTGGAGATGTGGCTTATCCCAGTAAGTATCCCTTAACTTGAAATACTGATTACAATTTGGGGTGGATGATGATCTTTGCTACATGCCTGATTTAGAATTTCAAATTAAAAAAAAAAAAAAAAAACACAAAAATTAAAACCACCAAAAACAAGGATGAGAATTAAACTCAAAAGTCAAAAACATTTCAGAGCAGTGCCAGCTGAGAGAGCTCAGGGTGTTAATCTTCCTGCTGTAGTCCAGTAGATACAGGGATTGATTTTGATTCTCACCAGTCTGTTATGGCATTGCTACTGTCACTCCAGACAAATTCACTTCGGGTTTGTCCTGGGTCAACACATGTTGCAGGGCTCCCAGTCCTCCAAAACACATGCACCAAGGACAACTTACTTCTTCCCCAGGTCTCAATCCCCAACCTCAGAACTGGGGTGAGGGTCCACTGGGAGGAAGTGATCCTGGATTAAGAGGCTCAAACTATCAAAGCTTTGAAGTGAGGGTTCTTTTAAATTTGGAGGACTTACTTTTTTTTTTTTTTTTCTGTAGCCCTGTTCAGGGAAACCAAAAGTTTTCTATGTAGGCCTGGCATTTAAATCCTGCTCATAGCTCCCATCCTCTGGCTATAAATGCCTCTTCAGCCACTTGAGGCAAACCTTCCCTTGTACCCAGTGTTTGGGGGATGAAGCTGTCACGTTTAACAAGCTGAAATATTCTTGTGGTTTTCCCCCACTCTTTTCCTGTATCAAGCAGGGCTGGTGGAACAGAGCTGGGCAGTCTCCTAGTGTTGTCAATATTTGCTGCCTGAGCTGCACCGAAACCAGTGCTAAAGCCCTGTGTCAGAATGTTCCTTGAAACCTTCATCTTTTCCGGTTCTTCAGCCAATTTACTTCTGCAAATGCTTGGAAATGCTGGTGAGTGGTGGAAGCAAGCAGCCTCCAGTCTAACCAAGGATTTCTACTGCTGCTGGCTCTGTAGAAGAGATTTTAAGGTCAGTTTTAAAATAGTTCTGCCTAGAAAGAGCTGGTTCAGGAGGATGGCACTAGCTAACATGCACAGAGCAGAGATCTGCAGCCAGTTGTTCCTGCAGACAGCCTGTATCTGGTGTTTGAGCTGAACCGTGGTTTGCAGAAAGCTGTTCTGTCCACAGTGAGTCTCAGCAGTGCCAAGGGCCAATTACCCCTTCCCTGTCAAAAGTAAGTGTCCTGTTTACTGTTTGAACTGGCTGACTCAAAATTCCAGCTTTAGTCTGTGCTCTTAAAAGATTTTGGTTCCAAGGCTCTTTGAAAACGGTGCAGACATCAACAAGCCTTCCTGGTGCCCCTGGAAGGCTGCTGGGTGAGGAGGGTCCCCCTCGCTTCAGAAGAGGGGCCACAAGAAATGAGGGGGGTGGCTGCCCATCCCTGTCCCCGTGCTGGTGCTCCTGCTGCCATGCTTGAGGCATGTGACAGCTCTCACAAAGGCACTGCTTGTCCTGCAGCTGCCAGCCCGTTTTATGAGCGGAAACTGAGTCAGCGCGCGGTGCTCACCAACGTGGGCCACTGTTGCTTCTCCCACCCACTCGGTGTGAGCTTGGAAAACAGTTTGAAACAGAAGCATAAAATGGGCTTTGTTGAAATGTGTTAGCTCACCTGGAGTCTCCAGAACCTGTGTGTGTATTTTAGGAAGCAGAATAACCCAACTTTACAACTTGCAGTATTTGGAAGCACAGCACAATTATGTGGCTGTTCCAGCCCCTGTGAGACTTGAGAGATGAAAATAATGGTTTTTGAAGTAGTGAGTGGGGCAGAGAGAGCCTTTGCGAAGCAGCAGTAGATTAAATGGCATCAAAGCATTGCTGGTGTTCATTTATTTGCCCAAAGGTCTTTAGGTCTTCTATTAGGCTCTCCCTAATTATTTGTAAGGCAATAAATCCAATCAGAATACTGAAAGAGGTTCACCCAGACCAAGAATTGTTTTAATGTTCCTCCTAGTATATTCAATTATTAATCATGTTTAGAAGGTTGGCTGGTGCCACTTTTTTTTCTCATTTTGTGTTTGTGGTGAGCAGCAGGTATCCTGATAACCAGAGCTTCAGCATTTCAGAGCCAAATTTGTGCCAAATAGTGTCTCATTTCTCATTTCTTTCTTCCCTTACTTTTTAAATACTAGGAGTTGTAACAAAGCCTGCTGTCAACCTTTAGCTTGGATTCTGAATACTGACCCACATCCAAATTTTGCAATTGGTTCCATTTGTTACAATGGATGGAACTAATTCTCTGGATCCAAGTACAATTAGATGAATCTAGATCATAATTCTGGGCACTGAATTCAAAAAATAAGTTCATTTCCTTTTATCTTCTCCTTCCATTGACTAATAATAGTCCAGTACAAGCCTTTCCTCTTCAAAAATCTATTATGAGCCTCCTCAAAGGCCAGTGAAGCCTGTAAAGAGAGAGCATGACAACCTGGGAGGGAACAGCTTGTCTTCACATGCTTGCAGGACCAAAGCAGTGGAAATACATACTTCAGGAGACTTCCAAATAATCATCTTTCTTTTAGTTTTGCCTCATGTCCTGGCCCCTGTATTTTACCCCACATTGGATCGTTTGGTTGCCTGTTTTGACTTTCCCTGTTGTGAACTGCACAGCAGTGGTTTTGTGCACTTTTCCAGTAGGCAGCAGCTGAACCCTTGCTTTGTGCTGCAGAAGTGCTGCAGGTCCTGCATGGTACCCTGTCAGTGCTGGGGATGCTCTGGGGCTAATACCTCCAGCCTGGAATGGAAGGATCACAAAGCTGCCTGTTCTCTGTGATCACTCTGGCTTAGGTGCTCTCCCTCCTGAGAGGTGGCTCCTCTGTCAACGTCCCCAGCACAAACTAGACACCATGGTGCTGACTCTGGAACATGGAAGACAGCTTAATTCTGTTTCAGTAGCACCATTTCATTTCAGGATCAAGCCCAGTAGCAGCCCAGAGCTTTTAGGTTAGTTACTGTCCTGCTAAAAAAAATAGCTGAGTTCACGGTGACCTTATGGTGAGACTGAATTTTTTTTTATTTTTCTGGGGACTGATTCATAAAATAGGCCCAGAGGAAACAGGCCAGGAACACATGCTATTCATAATAATGCCTCCAGAGAATAGCTCATTTCTTTTTCTCTTCCAAGGGTATTGTCAGGCTTGTGTACTTCAAAACAGATCTGGCACTGACAGTACAGATAAGTTAATGAAAGTCTGGAAAGGGTTTGGGGGTTTTAAAATTTTTCCTTTAAACTAAGGGTAATAAGTTCTAATGAAACCCTATTTTAAATTTGTATTCTTTTTAACATCCCTTACTTGTAGTTCTGAGGAGCTTTGACAGCTTCTTCCACATCTTGAAGAACAGAGGATATCTTGAGTTGCTGTGTAGCAGCAGGAGAATGCACAAATCTTAAATTTCTGAAGAACCATGAGCTAGTTACTCATGCAGTGTCAGGAGAGTCATCTGTAATTCTTTTACTCTACAGAGTCCTGGGGAAACAGCTGGAGCATTGTGTACAATTTGCTGAGCACATTTCAGGGAAGATGTGGACAATGGGGAGATGCCAAAGGAGAACAGGGAGAACAATTGTAGATCTTAAAACATAACCTCAGAACAAGGAGGGGGGAAAGCTGACTTAACTGTAATTAAAATTAAGTACAAAAAGAGTTTTTGAAAAATGTAGGAAAACTCATGCAGAGAGGGAGAAGGGGACTGTTCTCCTTAGCAATGGAGATAGCTTGGGAAATAATGCACTTAAATTGTAAAAAGGAAGAATTAGGTTGGATGCTTCGGAAACCTTCCCAGTGGTAGACACTGATGCAGTGGTTTGAAATATTTGGGAATGTCAGGGGGTTCTTGTCACTAGAGATTTTTAAGGTGAGGTTAGCTAAACATGTTAAAAATAACATACCTCATGCTCAGTTACCAGAAGTGACCAGTATTTGCTTAGGGCACTTTCTAATAACTGTCTAATGCATAATTCAAGCTTTTTGAATCGTGGGAAACTTAGCCACCCTTAGCATTGCAAACTTTAGGATTTATAATAGGGAAAAATATTTTTTTAAGCTGAATTACCTTCTCTATTGACTTCAGCAGATCTTGGATTGTGTTTGCAGGTATCACAGAGAATAAACCAGGCAAAGATACCCATGGAGTTGAGGCCTGAGACCTCAGCTGGAATGGGTGCTTTGAAATAATGTAAGAGGAAGCACAATTACTTAGCCAAAATGTAATTCTCATCATGTTTAGCCCACATTAACCCCAGAGGGAAATGTCAGCTGGTTTTCCCAACACTGATGCTTATTAGACCGTGAAATATTTTTCCCTCTGGGAGATACGTAGAAGTGAATTGGACAAAGTGCTGGAAAATGTAGGGTCCTGTATGGTTTGGAGACAAGAAGTTCCATTCAGTTGGAGCATCTGAACTGGGTTCAGTTTCCTATTTTGTCACTGTTTTTTTTGAGATGTACAGCTGGGAAGAGCAGGAAGTGCTGAGCTGCTCTGGCTGGAGGGTCTGAAGTGGTGTAGGATCTAATCCTATCCTGCTTTCAGATATGCTGTGTGCACAGTTTTAGCAGCAATGATGCTAAAGCAAACTAGGGGCACATATATTCCTGTGTTTGGAAGTTAGTAGTTTAAGTTTATTGCAAAACTGTGGACCACCAATCAGTCTCAGGCACTCTGACAAAGTGCTGACATCTCAGCTAATTCCCTGCTGTTCTGCTTTTAGAAAGCAGTGTGGTATCTGCAACAGCTGTATGGGGGTCATTTGTATCACTCACCTGTACAAGAGGCAGCAGTGAAATGAGAATGGTGTCTCTGCTTGCATGTTGGTCCACAGTAGGTCTCAAACTCTCCTTCAGCCCAGGAGGCAGCAACGCCTGTTCTTTTGCATTACCTACGGAGATATCTCTTCAGGAACTTACCCAGAGCCCTGCTCTAAGAGTATGTTTTCCAAGTGACATGCAGTCTGGTATGATCTGGCTTTGTTTTTAATGCTTTTCAGACAACAGCTTAAATTTTTGTTTGTTTGTTTTGCTTTGTTCCTTATTATCCTGATGTAGAATACTCCACTCTGAAGCACACAGGATTGATTATTGGCATGGCTAACCAAGCAGTGCTACTTACCATGCTCTTATCCTTCCAGAGAGCAGCTGAGAAGCAGGCCTGTAGGCTTGCTGTGACTTCTGACTGTGCCCCTAAACATAGTTGAACTCTGAAGATGTTTAAGCAAAAGTTTTGATACACATGTCAAAAAAGATTGTTGTAATGTTCCAAATACTCCTGGATCAGTCATGTACAATTAGAGGTCAGAATTTAGGCTTGATGTTGGGGTTTCTTTTGCATATGGCTGGGAATAAAATGTAAATGGATCTGAAGGAACTCTTAAATGCAGAAAAGCAATCTAATCAAGTTCACTCTTGTGTTCCCATTTGGGAAAGGCAAAGCCATGGAACCCACCAGAGCACCTTTTCTGTTGTTCTCTAGGTTTGTAGATCCTGTACTCCTGAGTATCTGGTTTCTTTGCCTGGTTTGGCTGTCTTGTTTTTATCCTAGCTTCTCCCAGCTTCATTAGAGCCTTGCTTGTGTCTAATCAGTCTGTACTGTCCTTCAACTTTTGGCTGTCTTTCTTACAAATCTGTGTAATGCAGAGATAGAAGCTGCTCCAGGAGGTTTTCTAGCTCAGCATGATGCCATACCAATATTAATATCTGAATGTGTGACCTTGTTAGTTCAGCATATGCAAGGTAGGTATTTTTTGTCTGTCCAATGGACTGCTTGTTATTAACGAGGTGTGCTGTGTAAAACAGTTCCATTAAATTTCTCCCAGCTGGAAGCCTTACTTTGATGTTAAGTTACCCATTACAGGATTTGTGGAGAACTTGAGCCATGGCTTAGAATACAATTCTGGTAACAGATGATTCTGTAGCTAGGCACTAATGCTGTATGACACCCTACAGCCATTGTATCAACAGCTCATGAGCAAAATCCTAAATTTATGTAGCAGCTACAAGGATCCTTCTTAGTGTTATGGTTTGTTTCTTGTGGAACTTGCTGGAAGCCAAATGAAATCTGCTATTTCCAAAACCATCAGGGAGAAATTAGTGAATCAACACAGTAAATAACTCACTGCTTATTTCCTGAAACAAAGAGCACCTGTGACATCCAAGGGGTAGCTGCTTGGCAGGAGGCTGGTGGCACTTTTAGGCGTATAGGAATGTTGGGACTGAGTAGAGAACTAGGGACAAGTGGATACACAGAACCAAGTGTGTGGTTTGGTCTATGGGACCTTTTTGTCAGGTGTTGGTGCCTCTTCAATGCCTCTTTCTGTTCCTTGATAATAAAGCCCATGTTTGTGTGGGATCTGACCTCAGGGGAGGTTAACGCTTCTCCTACTGAGGAAAGCCAAGTCACACTCCTTTCAATCCTGTTTGCTGTTGCTTGCAAG
Organism: Irena cyanogastra; assembly: GCA_013397155.1. Lineage (NCBI taxonomy): Eukaryota > Metazoa > Chordata > Aves > Passeriformes > Irenidae > Irena > Irena cyanogastra. The sequence continues at coordinate 441,811 of VWZV01009149.1, read as the reverse complement.
GCTGTTTCTATTTGTGTTGTCCTTTGGGTGTGATGCCTGCAAGGTGGGAATTGCCTTAAGCTTGGTTTGTTTGGTGAGAGAAGGAAGGCCTGTTTGTCGGGTATGTTCTCTTCTGAACTTCAACTTTTGCCAACTTAGTCCCAGCCCTCAGGCTAAAGACACAGATGTGAAGTGAGGTGAGCTATAAAAAGAAAAACACCCAAACCCCCCAAAACACATGGAGTAGACTTGTGAATGGGGGAGAAGAGGAGGTTTGCTGCTGATTCTGGGTTGTGTGGAAGGCAATGAGAGTCTGGACCTGTGTTTCAGCAACCCAGGGTATCCTGAGGCCCTGTGTGCACCTACTGGCAATGCTGCAGCAGGTAGCTGGAGAGCACAGCCTCTCACGAAGGAGCTCTCTGGCTCTTTCTCCTTGTCTTTAAGGATTTAGTCTGCCTAGAGCAGAACAAATACTGTGGGAGTTGCCCCACACCAGCCCCTCCTCTCTGAGCAGGCTGAGAGACTGCAGCTTTCTTGTTAAACAGGTTTAAGGTCACCCTTGAAATCAATCTCATGCTTGAACTGTAGCCTTTGCATGTGCAAGATATTGCTTCTCTGCAGTGCCTCAAGGAGCATCCATGGACAGAGGCATCTTTAATGTTGATATTGCACAGACTGGTGTAAAAGTGCTTTTCCTTCTCAGAGACTGTAGAAATAACAGGGGTGAGTCTGAGTCAACTTGGTGTTTGAGTGGATTTGAGAGGAGGGTTATCTAAATGCTGGTTTCTCTTCTGGAGAAGTGGAAGTTACTTAAGCAGCTGATGACTCAGCTTGTCTGGCTGTAGGATGCAGATGAGAAATGTTGGCTTTACAGATAATGAATGAGATTTTCCCATTTGGGCCATACTTTGCAAAATGTAGGGCGTTAAAAATGGTGGTATGAAGGTCAGTGAGTGAACTCATATTCAGCCTTTGGCCTTTCATAAGATGACATAGCCACATAGTAACCTTCAGTCTGATGGCCTAGAAGAAGATAGTGAGGTGATGAGGTTTCTGCTCATGAGTTGTTGAACAGCAAAAAGGATGAGCACAGAACTGCTTCTTCCACAAAATTTTTAATATACAATGATATAAAGAGAAGCTCTGGGAGAAAAGGAAATATAGATAAGGTGCTCACAAATCTTGTAGTGATGCCTTGGGAGTCACTGTAGTATGATACAGAATTAAAAATGTTTGGGTGGTGGGTGCTGAATTACAGACTGGGAAAGTGGCTTTTACTTTCTAGTGGGACATGGATTCCCTGCAGCAAGGTCTTTCCTCCACTCTTGTGTAATAATGACTTTCCCTTTGAAGACTTGCATTTAATGGCAATCTTCAACAAATGCTGAAGCAGAAACAGCTCTCTGAACAGAAATTTTGGGTGAGATGCCAGAGGAATGAGCAGAGTTAATTCCAGTGAGTCCCTTCCCAACACTGTGGCATGTAGTTGGGCTTAGTGGTGAATTCTCACCACAAATCAAGAAATACTTTGTAAGATGCCCTACAGAGCTGTTCCCTGAGTGACCTTGCTGTGCTAGGTCACTGCTACCCACTGATGCCAAACCATGAGTGGGATTTAGTGGATGGGAGAGGGAGGTAATGTGGAAAAGGGATGTTTGCCCATTGAACCACTCTTGGTCATGGAACGCTGCTGTCGGGCGATTGCCAAGGTGACATGGGAAAGTATTTTGTTGATCATTTAAGCAGATGAATTATTGCTGTGTCTTCCCAAAATGGTGTTTCATTTTTGCACTTTTTCCCTGAATAAAGCTGTCCTTGTTTCCCACCAGGTTCTGCATATGGAGGTACAGTGCCTGGCTGGTGTTGCCAGAGATGCAGCTGTCCAGAATCGCAGGCAGGTATACAGGGACGGTGATCATGGTGCTCTGTGTTTGTAAGAGGGAAATTGTGTGAATCCATAGGCTACGGATGCTGACATCTCCTGACAAAGGTCTTATAAATCCTAGCAGTCATCTTGAAGACAAGAATTCATTCTGCTTGGTCTGCCAGCCATACTGGCTGCCTCCAAAGTTATGTGTGTTTTTCCTTGTAAATATTTTCAGTGGGCTGTTTTCCCAGGACCATTTTGCTTACCATCTTCTCCATCCTCCCTGTCTGCAGAGTAATTTTTTAGACCAAGAGAAGGGGAGAGGATGTTGTTTGTAGCAATCAGTGTTATAAACATGCCCTGTATGGTTATTTTGGAATATTAACAGTTCTCACTGTCACTCCGTAGAGTGACTTAGCTCCCCAGAAGTGTTCCTGGTTTTGTTCCCAGGAACAGGACAGTCTTGTCTTTCACCCAGCTTCCCTGCTCAGTTGAGGAGAGAGGAAATAGAAGTTGGAGCAAGGATTCACTGTGATCATGACTCCTAGCTTCCTCATCCTAGCTCAACACAGAGCTGCCTGGAGGCTGCTCTGCTGCAACACTGCTGGCAGAATTACACTCCTGCCACTCTTCTTCCTTGCCCTCCCTAGTAGGGTAATGCTGGGAATCCCCTGCTACCTGTGCAGCTGTGGGGGTGACACAAGCACAGCTTTGTGTTCCATATGTCATTTAGAAGCTGTTTTCTCATTGCTGATGATCAGAGCAACATCTGTCTCCTTGTTTACAAGGATGCAATTGTAAGATGATCAGAAAAGCTGGGTTTCTGAGGCTGCTACTTATTCTAAATACTGAAATGGATTCCTGCACCAGCAGGAAAAATGTCATAATATATAGATAGGCCTTCTAATCTATTCTGCATTAGAAAATGATGGAGGCAGTCCAAGCAGCAATAATGAAAGTTTGTCTGATGGAAAACTGTCAAGATCCTTTTAGCTACATCTTGGTGATTTAAGTTGGGCTGAGTGCTGTCCTGCTGAGCTCTTAGGCACAGAGGTTTGAGCTGGATGGGGCTGCAGAGCCCTGTGTGCACCATTGCCAGCCCTGCCTGGGAGAGTTGACAGGTGTGCTGGGCTGGGCTGTTCAGTGCTGCCGCCTTCGGTGCGGTGAAGACCATAAAAGGTGGTATCTTCATCTCTAGCCCCAAATGTTGTCTCTAGTACTGAGGGGAGAACCACCAGCTTTGGACTTTGAGCACATATTCAGACTTGCTGAAGTAAGTGCCTGCAGTGCAGCTGTGCCTGAGAACTTTTTGATTCATGTGTGGGCACCTGGGTTTGGAGTCTCTCTGAGGCTGCTTTCCTGTGACCTGCCTGTGTCTGGGCACAATCCATGACTTCTGTAGATCTTTCTTAAAGTGGCACCTACTGTTTCCCATTTCTTGTGGGAATCCTCATCCTGCCACTGATTGCCTGGTTTCTATCCTGCGTTTTTAATCTCCATAGCTCTGTGGTCTTTCCCTTGTACAGAGGGATAAGGGTTACACTGGTAAGCTTCCTTAAGGAGAAGAACTGACTGAAGGGGCAAAATTTTAAGGCCTCTGGTCTCTTAATATGCCTGGACAGAGTTCAGTTGTGTCGCATCTGTGGGATATCTGGGCCCACATGGCTGTTTTTATGGGCTTAGGGTTCTTTATGTGACTTCTCCTATTTTCAGCATTATTTTCTGCACCCTTCCTATTGCTTCTGTTCCATGTCTTGATTTCTGGTGTGTGAGAACAGTGCCCATCTCTTCAAGAGCTCTACCCCACACCCAGCAGATAAAAAGGAGGCATTTGTGGCTGGTGATGTCCCCAGGACTGGAGCGGTCAATGCACAGCTGTCCAGTCTCACCTGAGGAAGCAGGTAAGCATGTCTGGGTAACCTAGTGACAACAACAGAGCAAATGGTCTGTAAACCAAAACAGAGCTGGAGCCTTTTCCTGCAGGACAACTTGCCATTATAATGGGGGAGGGACAGCAAGCAGAGGTGGCTTGTCCAGATGTTTTACTGTCTTTCCAAGTAAATGTGTGTGTGCTTAGGGTGTTGATTGCAAAAAACCCCGGGTTTTTTTGCCAGTGGAGTAACTCATGTGGCTGTGTCAGCTCTTCAGGAAGTATTGTGTCAGTGGGAGTGTGGAGTCTCCTGATCTCTTTTAACTCTTTGACCTTACTTAAATTCCCTGAGTTCTCAGTAAGCAGAGATTAATTGAACACCTTTACACATTCAGTGGAAGCTCATGCTGCAGTGACCTTACTGACTGGCACTGACAAGAGCAGGAAGAATTGTATTTTTTAGCTTTTACAGACACAGCTTTTCATCGCTGTTTTGGAAACAGATCTTGTTTCTGTTGGGGAAGGAACAAGTTGGTGTGCAGAGGGAGGAGCTATTATTTTCAGCTCTTTTGGAGATTTGACTAGCAAATAGACACTTGAAAAAAAAAAAGCAAAATTAGCTGTCAGTTGATAGATGAAGCAACGTAGTTGCTGGTGTCTTTAAATGTGTTTGTGTTCAGTGCAGAGGCTGCACTGTAGTTTGAAATGTCTTCTCTGTGGTTTGATTTGTTCAAGAGAAGGAAGTATTGGCTAAAGAGAAGGTGAGGTGTTTGGGTTAGATGTTAGGCTCAAGCTCAGGAGATTTTAGCTGTGTTTTTGAGTAGGCAATCAATGACACATGACCACAGGCAAGCCATGAAACATCTCTATGACCTTGTCTTTATTTTATTTACTTGAATCTTAAGCTCTTTTGAACACAGTCTGACCTTGCTGACTATTTGCAGAATGTAGTGCAGTGAATTTGCTTTCTGGGCCAAACCTTTGGACACTGCTGTTCTGGAAGCAGTAGCTCAAGCTCATCTGTTTCAACTGTGTCATTAGCCTGCAGAAATCCATAACCTCTGCTGGAGCTTCCTTTGCACCCAGCTGCATGTCTGGAAGGACTGTGCACCTAGACATTGGCAGAGGAGCTGAGAGGCTGCGTCGAGAGGTTGAATCTCATTATTAAGTATTTGTGCACTTTCATTTAATGTGTGTTGCCAGTGCTGGCTGCCCTTTGCCAGCGTCCTAAGCAAAGCAGCCGTTGCTCATCTAGGTAATGTGTTGTGTCCTTACAAAGTCATTGGCACAGGTTTCCCTGGCACTCACTGGGTTTTACCTCAGTGCCAGATTCCCTCTGTCACCTCCACGGATTGCGGTAACACCCGGCAGTCATGCTCTCCACAGTGCTGATCCTCTCCTGAGGCTGACTCCTCTGGGGCATGTCCTATAGGTCTTTATCTCTTGTCCCCAGAGTCTTGTGACATCGCCATCGCTTACACTACATTGCTTTAAAGCGTTCCTCCTGCCTCACCTTGTTCTGCCAATCTGTGTCTGTCTGCCTTGCCTGCCCAGGCTGTAAGCCTTGGAGGAAGGGCTTAGCTCTGTGCCTCCTGCTGCACTCAGTCATAGCTTGTCACTTGCTGGGGAGTAGCCCCTGAACTTTCACTCGTAGAACAGCTTTGATTATGTTAGGCAGGGCAGCTGATTATATTAATTATAGGGCAGCTAAGGTCTGCAGTGCAGCCTCTAAGCACAATAGTAATATACACAGTAATTTGGGTAGGTGCATGTGTTCTGAGACCTCATAATAACCAGAGCTGGAGCAGGTCATATTTTGTCTTTTCCCTGAGTGTATATTTTGATGGATGCAACGGGCATGTCTGCACTGTGCTTGTCCTATTAAAATAGTTTCTATTATGAGATTTCCTGTTTGGAGATGAAATCCCATACAACACTAGGTTACACTCTCCTGATCCTACTGTAGTTATCCTGTTATGGGCCCAAGAGTGCTAAAACTTGTTTCCATATAGTTTTGCTCTCCTTGCTAAAAAGCAACATAAATACCTGATAATCTGATGTTTGACCCTGTGCAGTACAAATCCAGCATTAGCCCACTGGCTGCTGCACTTAACAATACTGTTTCTGGAGTAACATGCAGTCTGGCAGAATCCAAACTTGCAGCAACCCAGCACTGAGTGAGTAACCACTGCTGGATCCTTGAAGTAGCCTCCAAGACAGGATAACACTGGGAAAAATACCAGCCAGGACACAGAATGAGAGCTGGTCTCATGGGAATCACTTCTGCATCAATCTGTGGGTGGTTAAGAAGTTATGCTGACAGAAAATAAAATTTATTTTGTATGTGCTAAGGAAGTTGCTGCCGTAGTCTGGGACATCAAAGTTCAGTCTTGTCATTCCAAGTGAATTGGAGACCCAAAAACTGTCTGTTCTCTGGGTAAGGCCATGACAGCTGTGTTGTGCTCATGCCCACCAGACACTTGCTAAAACTACCTCCTCTTGACCTTCTGATCTATATTTTAGCTTCTTCCATTCTCGATGTGCCTGAAGCACATTCACAGCGCTTGGATGTCCAGGCATGTGTCCAGTCACATTCACTTCTGGCTGGAACTGTGATCCAGAATGGTGTTTACTTGTGAGAGATGAAGCAGGACAGCCTCTCTGATTACTGCTGAGAGTTGAATTTAGGTGTGCAGGCTCTGATAACCCAAGCTGGAAGCTGGCCAAGGATACTAAGGGGAACTGCTTTGGGTGAAGTGGTATAATATCTCTAATGACCACAGGGACCAGGCTTTGTTTCCCTTAAACATTCCCTTAAATCATCATGGAGAATTTTACAGTGTTCTTAGGTTTGCAAGGAGAGGCAGAGGGAAAGCACCATTTTACTGAGCAAAGGCTGCGGGGGAGTAGAAAGGAGCCACTTTTCTCAAAATCTTGACATGTAGCACACTTGTTCTCCTCCAGCTATCTCATGCTAGCGATACAGATGCTCTCTGCTGATATTCCCCCTTCCAGCAGTGTCAGCTGGCCTTACTGAGGCTCGTTTCAGCCCTGTCACCGCGTCTGTCCCGCAGCTTCGCTCCGAGTTAGCGCTGGGCCGTGCTCTGCCCGCCCGGAGCCTTCAGCACTGGGAGAGCTCCAGCGGGACCGCGCCCGGCGGTGCTGGGGAGACGGAGCCGATGGCGTCCGGCAGGTGGGGGATGGTCACTGGTTCCTTTGTATTGAACGCATTTTAAATAATTCCCTTCAGGCGAGCTTTTATGCTCTGCCTAGCTCCATGCTGACTCTCCAGCTCAGGCTGGAGCGTTGGACTTTGGGGAGCAGGGATGGTCTTCCTTGACCTGCCCAGCTGTACTCTGGACGAGCAGGGTCTGTGCCCAGTCCAAGCCTGGGAAAGTTTCCTGCTACTTTGCTCAAAGGCTTTCTGAATTGGAATTGGGTTTTGCATTAGATTTGCACTTCACTGCATTGTGTGCAGCACGTATCTGTCCTTAGAAGGGGAGGATCTGCTTCCACCTAGAAGAATCCTTTAACCAAGTGATTTAACAAAAATGAGAATAGGGCAGAATTTGTGGGACAGAGAAACCCTTATCCCAGAAGCTAAAGGCAGGATCACAGAAAACATGAAGTGGTGAATAAGAACAGGCAACAAAAACTTCAGATACTGTGTATAGGTAAAGCAAAATTATTTTTGGCTCTTGCCATGTATTTGGAGCAGAACTCCCTTTCTGTCTATGTGAAACAGAATGCCATGAGGTTTTAAGTTCTCCATGTGACCAGATGGGGTTTGCCGCAACAATAGGGTTTCTGCTTGGTTTTGGGAAGGGCAGCAGTTTTGTTGGCATTACAAAAGGCTATGTGTGATAAAATAAGGAACCTTCTTTCTCCAGCACATCTGATTTATGAAACTGCTGGAAATCAAAACTTCTTTGCCATTTGGATAATTTTTTTTATTCCTCCAAACTGTACTGGATGTTCTTCACATATTAATTTGTGGATTACAGAATGTTCTAGGCAAAACATCAGTGGGACAGTAAAATGTTAATACAAGAGTTCAGCCGACATAAAATAAAACCACAGTGTTCTTCTATCCTGCTTAATAATGACTCAAGTGAAATGGGGACAGTTGTGTGGTCTAGTGGCTAGTGAGGGGTGTGGTCCTCTGGATTCCTGGAGCTGCTTCCCAGATCTTCTTTCCCATGCTGGGTGACCTTAAAAAAGTTTACCCCTTGTAAATTGGAGCCTGATGTCTGGCTAGGAAGGCTTATTAGGAAACTTAATTTTTGAGAGAGCATTTTGGGAACTTGAGATGACAGGTGCTAAATAAAGACACTTCTTTCTATTAAATAGCTCTAAGAAAACACACTCAGATTCCAATTTTGTGACATTGGTGTTTTGGGAACTCATCTTTTGGCTTTTTATGAATTGAACACTCTTTATCTGGATGACAAACGTGGATACTCCTGACCGTTTTGCTGGAATGATTGTTTCAATTGTCAGCACTTTGGTTTAATGGCATCAAAAGAACAATGGTTTAATTTCCACGTCAGCAAATTATTCTGGATTTAAAGACAACTTTGTGGCAGTGGTCACAAGACCAGCAAAAGGTGCCCCAGAGCCAGGAAGTTAAATTGATTGTGAATGGCAGTAAAGCAGACTGGCTGAGCTTTGCTTTCTGAGCTGAGAGTAAGGTATCAGTGGGGAAAAGCAAACAATAGGAAAAAAGCAGAAAATGGAGACTGGACATGCAAGAGAAAAGGATTGTCCTGCAGAACACCACTGTTAGAGCACTTAGGCTAATTCTGCAGAGATGTGTCTCTTGAAAGGGGGTAGCAAACATCCTCATGCCTCAAAGGCTGGGTATGATGGGAGGTTTCACTGTGCTGAGATGCTGTGATAGTAGAGATCACAGAGGTAGAAAAAAAGAAAAACCTGTAGAGTGAATTCCTGGCTGAAGGATCTTGATGCAAGTTTCATCCTAATTAATTTGTTTCTCTAATCTAAAGCTTTAAACAAAGAACTTTTTGCTCATCAGCCTCTTTTTCCTCTTCCAGTCCCCGCCACTGAGGAGTTCAGGTCTGAATGGCTGCTCAGAACTTCCCCAGCAATGTGACAGGGAGGGTCTGACTGCTTCTAAACAGTGGAGTGTGAGCTGAAGTCTTTGGGAAGAAAGTCTGGCATGCTGAATGTTTGCACCGGAGTTTTGCCATTGGATTTTGCTGGAAATGGATCAAGCTGTTACTTTGAATGTACTCACGATCAATTAATTTCAAGCTGTGTCCTCATCTATAGCCAGAACAAATCAAGATTTTTCTGTTCCTCCCCCAAATGTGCTAGCAACATAATATTATTGGGTAAACGTTGCTTTCTTGTCCAGCCAGCAGTTTGTCCTGGCTTGAGGTTGGGTAGCAGTACTCTGCACGGTGTGGTCTGTACTGCACAGGACACCTGGAGAGTATGCTTTGCATTTGCTAGTAGCTGCTACGTATTTACGTAGCAGACAAGCAAGGTTTTCTGGTCTGTATGCTAGGCAGACAAAGGCAGGCTTGTGGCTAATTTAGTCTTGAACCCTCATTGCATTGAAAACTACTCTTTTGGAGGTACCTGTCCCCAGCATTAAGAGCTAGGCACTACTTACCAGTGAGGAACTATTTACAAACTAAGGTTTGTTCTGAGCTCTTGCATAGCAGGCCAATCAGCCTGTATAAACCTCTTGGCTGTGAGAAGAAGCTGGTGTGGATCAGAAAGCCAAAGTCCCACTGGAATATTGGGCAAAGGAGTGTTGTAATCCAGAGTGCCCACTTAGGAGGTTCTCATGCCTAATATGACAATACATCTCTTCCAGAGGTGAGTGTTTATTTGCACTCATTTCTCTTTAAAATCTATGTCATAAACAGGGCCCCACTTTCTTGCTACTCCAATGAAAATAGAAATCAGCTTTTTGGAGTTCTAGTCCTTGAAGAAAAACATCAAGATGTCAGGACTACCAGAAGGGACAAGTGAAATGATTCACCCAAAGTCTTATGATTAGAAGCAGCCATGACTTCTACATGTCAATCCAGTTTATTTCATGGAGAAACTGCTACAGGTCCAGCTGTGTCCTGATCTTAACTCCACCCAAGATGGGGAATCAGTGAGGAGCAGAGCTAGGTTTAGTACCATCACAATAAGAAAAGGTGATGAGATGTGGTTCTGTGACTGATTATCACAGTCTAATGTGGAACCAGCAAAAAAAGCAGAGTGCAGAGGAGGCATGGGTAGGTGTGTGAACCTGGTTGGTTCTGGAGCAGCTCCTCTTTGCTGTAGGAATCCAGCAACAAGTTCAGCCTGAGCAACTGGGCAAGTAATCTCCGTGATAGTAGGGCTTTGGTGCATCTTTGGTACTAGCCATGATGCAGTGGGTGGAAATACTCCTGGGGAAGGAATGTCTGCTGAGCCCACTGTGCCTCAAGCTGGTCCTTCTTCCTTCTGTCCTATCCCTTACCACTGAGCTAAGAGATGAGCTCTGCTTCTGGGTTGTCTGAGGGAAGGAGAGGTGCACCTGAGAAACACAATTCTGTGGTTTCTTCCTGTTTTTAGTGCCTGTTATTCTATGGTGTGGCAATGACTGGGGCCCTGGACGCTTTCATCAGGATCAGACAATGAAGAGAGAGTTGTTGTCCCCATCCAAATCTGACCAAGGTTTTACAAAGCCCACAGGAGCTCCCCTATGCAAACACAGTTGGAGTAGTTCACATTGATGTACCAATTTATAATAGCTAACAAATTCCCAGTAGCCTGGGACTCTGCTACAGACAGATGTGTTACCATTTTGCTGATGTGGAATTAATGATAGAATTATTTAGAGAGCTGGTGGTAGGGTTTTGACTCTACAGGGTCTGACTCTCAAATCTATGCTTTCCTATATCTATCCTCCATTGACATTATTTAGAACAATTTCTCCTTCCAAACAAAAAATAATTTCTAAAAAATATTTTCCAAACAAAAAAACCACATGTTCTCAACTCAGCTATGAAATGTCATCTTTGTGGTGATGATGATTATGGGATGCAGCAAATGCATGCATAATTATTCTCACTGCTCACAGAGCAGCAGATAGGCCCCTTTCCTGCCTCCTGAAATATATAACCAAACACTTTTCCTCATGCTGTCTGCTCTGTGAATTTTCATGAGCTTGTTCCCTATGGCTCGTTGTGAAATTATTCTAATTTTTTGAAGTAGGGAGAAAAAAAATGAAAATGGTTCTGTTGGAAATGGCATTGATTTGTCTATTAAGTCATTACAGCTGTTTCTCTCTTGAAGGCACAAGAAGAAGAATTCCTGATTTATTTTTATATTAATATAGGGAGATGGGAAGGAGTTTGACAGTAAGAATGCAGTGAATTTTGGAAGCAGTTCTTGAAGTGCTTTCCTATTATGCATGTGAAAATGTAGAACAAGGATAATAAATTAAAGAGTATTTTCTGACTTTCAGAGGTATAGCTTGGTCTGTGTCAATAGTTATAACTATCTTGGTGTAGGGTAATTTATTAGATGCAAAGGGTTGTGTTTGACAGCCTGAACCTGTCAGCCTTGAGTCACGTAAGGGAAGGCCCAGCAGAATATATAATGCAAATGCTCATATAGTATAATGAAAAATACCCTTCTGAACTATTTTCCATTAAAAATGAAAATTAAAATTACTTAACAAAACATGCTTTTTCTCCCTGTCTTTTAGCAACAAACAAAAGCTCCGATGTGCAGTCTAAAATTGCTCATCAAGGGGAGAGACCAGGCTAGGATTTAGTAAATGGCTTTTTTTTTTTTTTTTGAATAAAGCAATTAGTTCTAAAGGGAACATGTCATCTTCAGTACATTGCTAAGGTAGAACAGTCATTGTGCTCTCTGGCACTCCATCAAACTGCTCCTTGTGCATAGTTATTGGAGAAAGTGCATTTACACGTTCTGTCGACGTCCGATGCCGGGAAGAGGTTTCTTAAATAACAAGACACAGGCTATTATGTGCATTAGCTTTATTATTTTTTCAAAAGTGTCTTAGCCTTTGGGGACTGAAGGTACTTAATAATATGTTGCAATTACAGTGTGCCAATGTGTTGTCGTCATATCTCAGGTGCTTGACAATCAAACAAGTGCAGATTAACCCTTAGATGTCCATTGAATTTCCAGTAGCTGCTTTTATGTCTAGAAGTTGTGGTGTGTCCACAGTGCAGCAAAACCCAACATACATCTGTTGTCTTGGAGCATTGCCAGAGACTGTCCCAGGAGGGATGTCCTCTGCCACCCCCAGGTATACTTAGCCCACTTAGAGATATGAGCTTTTGCTTTGGATGGCCTGTGACTTTCTGGGCAGAGGTGTAGGGTGCTCTGGAGATGGAGCATAATCAGCTTGCCCCAGAACAGCCTGTGTTTGTGAGGGTGTTGTGATTTAACCCAACCTGGCAGACAAGTACCACACAGCCGCTCACTCCCCTGGCCCTGGTGGAGAGGAGAATAGAAGAAAAAACAATGTAAAACTGGGGAGTTGAGGTAAGAACAGTTTAATAGTGGAGGTGGTATCTGGTGGCCTGCTCAGACAGCAATAAGCTAAGAGTGAAGTCCCAAGCCAGAGAACTCACCAAGGGAAGTTGAACTAGTGGTGTAGATGAAACCCAAAGTAAAATGTCTTATGGACAGAGCTGTTCAGTCCCTAAATCAGGACAATATGAAATGAGTTCTGCTTTGTGGGTTTTCTGTTTGTTCTCCTCCTCCAGCATCCTTGGTATTGAAGAAGCTCCCAGAATGGATGTCAAGGAGTTATTCTGTTGAAGCATGGCAGGTACATTACCCTTAAGCCATAGAAAAGATCCATTTTGAGTTGCTCTCTGCTAGATACCCAGGTACAACTTGTCTTTATTTGTACTCTGTATTTTGTAGCTGTCTGGGTGTGGACAGAAGAAGGCAAATGGAAAAACAGCTGCTGTCTGTAGGTACCAAACAGCAAGAGCCCAAACCAGACAGGCTTTGTTTGCTGGGCAATATAAGAGCTTTTGGTGGTGGTGTTCAGTGTTTGTTATGTTTCCAATTTTTGGTTTTATTTTCCTTTGGAGTATGAGTACAACTCAGAGGGAAAGTTTGGATATGCAAGAAATTCAAAGAAGTTTTAAAGACTAGGTGCAGAGGCCAAGTGAAAGCTCTGAACTATTAATGGAGCTACGGCTCTTAACATGGTGCCTGGTCAGTAAATGAGCTAAAAGGACATCAGTTCTAGAGTGGCAGGCACTTTTTTTTTTTGGTCTTTTTTTTTTTTTTTGCTTGGTTGGTTGATTTGGGTTTTTTGTTTGTTTATTTGTTTAATTCTGAAAAAAGTTGTCTCCTGCTGAGGAAGCTTGGCTGGCACCCAGATTAGTCCTACTCTAATCTTTAGAGTGACTTTCTCTGTGCAGTGTGAAATGAGGTGATGTGGTGCTGCAGTAGACAAGCTGCAATACCTTGTCCAGGGCAGAATTTCTCATTTGAGTCAAGCCTTGGATCTGCAGTTAAGTCAAGAGTTGAACTCAGGCCCAGGATGTTTCCTCTATGCAGCAGGAGTGTGTAATTCTCTGTGGTGCAGGCCATTCAGCAGATTGTCAGTCTTTACAGCATAGCATTACAGGCAGAGATGTCAGGATCACCAACAAGGTTAAGGCTTTTCCATGAGAAGCCAGTGTTTGCAAGAGCTCCCAGGTTGCAGACTTTAACTGCTTCAGCTGATGCCTACTGTGCAAAAGGTCATTCTTCTCTCTCATTTTGGTCTTGGCTTTGTTTTTTCTTTCTTTGTGTTTTGGAAAGTTCCAGTTAGAGTGGTTCAGCTGTTTTGGAGAAGGAGATTGGAAATTGTTTGTTAACAACAAAAATAAGCTTAATTGTCCTCCTCAAATTCCATATTTTAGAGCAGGATCTTGGGCTTTAGAGGACAAAGTTCATGAGGTCCCAATGGTGTTAAGGAGATGCCTTGCATGACATGTCTGTGGGAGACTGTGTGTTGCCAAATGATGCGTGTCTTCTTTAAAAAAAAAAAAAGGAAAAGCAGTTTCATTGTATTTATTATCTGCCAGCTAATCCTCCTGATATTCCCCCTGCTGGGATGGGAAGGTGGGTAAGGTTGAACAGGTTTCTTTGGTGTTGTTGCTCTCAGATAAAGGTGGTTATTGTGTGCCCAGGCTCTATGAAATGGGAAATATCAATCAGATGAACATGACCAGGGCCTGGCAGATATTTTCAACCACAATTCTGGATTTCAGGGACTTTTTCCAAAGTGTAGAAAATACTTATCTAAACATCTTGCTTCAAAAAATTAATATGGGCCACACAGTTCTCTCTTTCCTAGTATATGCATTACCAAAAATCCACCCCTTTAGATCATGTTAGATGAATCTTCCCTAAGTCTAAGGAAAGCTCTTCTGTAGGCTCACGTTCTGGCAGAAATGAGAGTTATGCTGCTGGTGTTGGTATGAACAGGGAAGTCTCCACAGTCATTGATTCCTCTCCCTGGTTTAGCTGCTCAGACCAAACCTGTAAAACCTACAGCAACAATTGAAGGCCTTAAGGAAAGTCCTGTGCAGAAGCCTGAGGGAGACTGATAAAACACAGGTGAGACTGGTGAATGGGAGAAAGGAGTGGAAGCATGGCTCAGGGCAGGAAATAACAATGGATCCCATAACTAGGAGAATCTCCACAGTGGAGGTTAGGACTAGACTTCTCAGGATTTTTGTTTACTGCCAATGCCTAAACTAAAGTAGGTCTCCATACTACAGACAGCACTAATGGAGACTGGTCTCCACTGCTCTCAGTCATAACAAAACAATTGATCTTGCACGCTCTGAGAGTTCATTGCAGCTTCACGACTTTGCTTGGAGCAACAATGCTTTGGTGAGCTTCAGGAATCCACTTGATTTCCCCTCATGCCGCTGGAATTTGGGATAGGGGCTGTTCCTGGAAATGCTGTTATTCCTTAGGGTGAAAATCCCTGGAGAGCATGGACTCCAGGATATGTAGTGATAGGACAAGGGGGAATGGCTGTAAGATAAAGGAGGGTAGGTTTAAGTTAGGTTTAGATATTAAGAAGAAATACTTTGCTGTGTGGGTGGTGAGGCACTGGCCCAGGTAGGCGGTGAATTTGCCATCCCTAGAGGTGTTCAAGACCAGGCTGGATGGGGCTCTGAGAGCCTGATCTGCTGGGAGGTTCCCTGCCCACAGCAGAGGGGCTGGAATAAGATGGCCCTTAACCACACTTTAACCTAACCATTCTATGACTGTGATATTTCTGGGAGCCTTGTTAGAGCTCTGATAGCTGTGATTAAGACTGAGTAATGAGGTGTGACTCAGTGAAAGGGCTGACTATGAGAGTTGGCCACTAAGCTCAGTATTGCTCACCCTGAGCGTTTGGATCATTGTAGGCCTTGGCTTGCTGAGCACACAACATGACCATCCATGCTGGAGGGCAAAAAGGAGTCAGCAGCCTCACAAAGTAGTCCAGGCAGTGGAAAGAAATACTAAACCACCCATTCATATAACAAAAGAAGTGAAGAATGAAAGCCAAGAACTGCATAAAAGGATGGGGATTTTCTACCTTCATGTTATGAAGCATGGTTGCCTGGAACCAAGGAACAAGTTTCATGGGAGAAATCAGCTCCAGCTGGGAACTGGTCCCCGCTTTCATGTCTCCTTTACAGGTCTAAATGGATTTGTTATGCTTCATGGGACCCAAGAAGCAGCCAGCTCCATGGCTTTCTCCCAGCCAGCTCAGCAGCTGGCCTGCTCGAGTAGGATTGCTTCTCATACAAAGCTTCTTGCTGATGGTTCCAACAACTTGAGGCACTTGGCTATCTTCTCCCAGCAATTCCTATTGGTGTGGGATTAAGAGCTCTCTCTGAGAGCTTTATCCTGGTCTCTTGAGCATCCCTAGGCAAGAGACTAATGCACTTTTGGTGCTTTGGGGGTAGCAAGAACTCATCTTTGTGGAAGCTTGATATTTGGTAGCCCTATGTGCATCATCCTAACTCCTCATGAAAACCTCCTGGCTCCCTAGGTGTGGAGGCCCCTGCCAACAGGTTTGTAGTCCCCATCCTATAGTGTGAGCAGACCTGGAGAGAACTTCTGTTTTTCTTGCTGTCTCAAATCTTGAGCTCCTCTATAATATTTTTTTTGTTGTTGTTTGGGGTTTATTAAGAGACCTCCTGGGGAAATGGCTCTTCTCTTTTTCTCTCTTCATTTGGAGGCTTGATTCCTGGGCATGCATTTAGAGGGAGAGTCTGAAAAACGTCTTTTGCCTGGCAGTGGCGTTGTTGCCTGGAAATGTAAAGCCAATTCCACTGAGCTATAGCACCTGATTCCTGGAACTGCATGAGGCAACTCACAGAGCATGGAAGCTGCTGCCACCTCACTGATACAGAGCTTTAGGGAATCATGCAAGTGCTTTCATGCCTGAGCAACTTGGAGCCCTGTGTCTTTTGGCTGGTGGTCACCCCTCTGTGAAACCACACAAGTGTGGGTATACAGCACTCCTGTCTGCTCCTGTGGCTTCTGGTAACACATGGTGGGAGAGGCAGGGAAGAAATGAACCCCACTATGAACCTGATAGGCAGTGCAATCCCTTATATTATGCATGTGTGGGAGCAATTCCTTCCTGACCATGGTGTACATTTGGCTCATGTCCTAAAGAGCAGGATTTAGATCACTTTTATCTTTATTCTCATAGCTATGGGGATTTTTAATGTCTATAAATGACCCAGCTGCAGTATTTGACTTGGTGACCTTCACTAACAATAAATTTTATAGACTGACTATACAGTAGGGGTGGGGAAAGCTTTTCCTTTTTCTTGAAGAATGTGGGAATTCTTTGTAGAGATACTAGACTGGAAAAGAGACCTTGAGAGACTGTCTACTTCATTTACCAACACTCATCTAAACAGCTGAAATGTGTGGTGCTTTCTGGTGAGAGAAAGAGGAGGGAGTAGAAGACCTCACCTGATTCACATGAAGCAAAGCATTTATCCCATGGCATAAGGGCTGTGTGTACACACGGTGCTTGTGCACTGGTGTATGTGGTTCTAAGTCATGTTTAAAAGCACTCAAGTTATCTGTGCATTAGTACTGGCCTAGGAGCTTTGCATAGTGAAACCACCCCTCTGTACCACCCTACAAACATCTTTACCTTGTCCTGAGTCTGTGCCCCTGTAGCTCAGGCCAGGCAGTGAGAAGTCTTCGGCCTCTCTGCTTAGTCTGCTTGTTAGAAGGCCCATTAGGATGAGCTGAGCTGGGTGTTTTTGTGGCAAAGGCTTTGGACGGTGGCTATCAAGTTGATTTGTTTGGTCATACACAAGTAAGTGGAGACGAGCTCTTCTCCTGTACCTATTCTCAGAGGATCCAGTGGGGCAAGTTTTTCCTCTTAGTTCATTCATTTAGAGCTGTACCTTCAGTTATGTGCTGCAAGAGCTGGGGAACCCTTTGCAGCCAGCCCAGGGAGACACTGCACACTTCGGCTGGAAATCCATTTCCTCTCATGCTGACCTATTTTGAAAGAGTAAATTCCTCTTCTCTGCCTTCATTTACGTGCTGGCTGTCAAGTTATAAGAGCAGCATTTGACAGTGCCGATGCTGCTGTTTGTATGAACAGACAATCACCAGCCTTGAAAGAGTGTAATTTGACTAACAGCTCATGACATTATTCTTCTTATTCGTTTATGGCAAAAGAAATGCAGCAGCAACTCTCTTCCGTGGCATCAGCTCCAAATGTCTGTGGCATCAGATCAGCCAAGGCTCTTTTTGAAAAATTTAGCCATACTCTCCCACATCTTGCTAACTTTACAGTCCCCCATGGCATCTGTGTGCAGTGAACTGAGCTGTTGAGACTAAATGCAATTTGCAATCAGGCTTCTGTTAACATGGAAATGTACCGGCTGCTCTCCTGCAGTATGGATTCTCATGCTGTCTAGCATATGGTAGCATTAAACCCAGTCTGGAGTGCCTCTCGTTACCACACTGTTGAGTGGAGAACCCTGAAAAACAAGTGTGAGAGAAATGTATTTCGGGAAGCAGCTCTCCTCTAGCACAGCTTGTCGGGAGCTATCACAAGGAGACTGAACCTCAAAAACTGGCCCTGACAGCCATCCAAGCAAGTACAAAAAACTGACTTGAACACTGATGCAAAAGCCATGTACTTACCAAGGTAGGTATCGCACAGGGAGAAGGGGACAAGGAGAATCAGACAGGAGCAAGTTCATTATTAACAAGTTAAAAAGCTAGGAGCAGTCTATTCTTCTGCTACCAGTATGGGAGAGATTTTGATTTAGGAAGATTAGCCTCAGGTTTGAAGCCAGCAGTTATGTAAAGATTTGATATAAATGTAGGTAAAACAAGAAATATATCCATCCACAGAGGGAACAAACAGGTGAGCCTTTTAACCATTAAATGTTTCATTCCAGCTTTAGTTCACTGTGTAGCACATAAAAGTAGCTGTGGAATTTCTCCAGTGTTAGCATAGCCTCTATTGTCATGAAAGGTAGTTTAATTTTAATTTTGCTATTTGAGTGATATGAATAATTCAGAGTGTTTTCTCACTGTCGGCTCTGCATGTCCTCGTCTCTTCTTCCCTGAGGTGCTCAGAGTACTGCCCTTAGTGAAAAATATACAAGCTGCATCTGAAGAGAATTGGGTTTGAGGCAAGTAACCTGTTGCCATGGGCCAGCAGGGACATGGCATCTGAGTCATGAGCTCACAGTGCTGCTTATTCATCGCTCTCTTTGGTCAGTCCCACCCTGAAGACCACAAGCATCTGTTCTACTCTGTACGCTCATGTTACTTGTTACTTGCAAAACCTCCAATTTGTTTGGTGCCCTGAGCCTTTGATGTGTGAAGAATCTCAGCTGTGGGCTGTGGCCAGAAGTAAAAGTTATCGAGTGAGTGCATTTGATCTTAACACCTGTTTTTCTTAGACACTTCCACTCGTAAGAAGTTTGCACAGAAGTTCTTTCAATGTGGACCTGTATTTGGCTGTTTAGAAGAACTGGAGACAGAAGCAGTATCAGTAGCTCCAGAAGGAGGATTACAAAAGACTCGAATCCTGAGATGTAGGAGGGAAAAATGGCAATAGATGAAAGGCTACTCTTCCATCCTGGAATCTTCAACCCTGGATGCTTGACTCTGTAAATGACTGCAGCATCCCAAAGTGCTTCCCGACAGTATTATGTTTAAATAAGACTAATGTGCCTGTTAGACATGGCTGCTTCTTTCTTTATTACACTTCTCTATACTCCTTGGTAGAGCTAAGGCATAGGACACTGTGTATTACCTGCACTCTTGTGTTTCACTGGTTCTCACATCTGCAGTATTGCTTTGTGAATGCTTCAGTGTCCTCACTCATAATGCTGTGATGATCTGAGATGGGACAGATATGGGCCAATTTGTGAAAAAAATAGAAACAGGCTGTTGGCTAATTAATTTATTTTTTTTAGAGAAAGACCTGGACCAGAGAGCAGATGAGGTAGACTTTGACCTTTCTCAGTTCCAGATGGCCAGAATATTTCATGTGTGCTCACGTGGAGAAACCCTGTACTTTACATGGAGATAAAAAATAGGTGTGCTCATCCCAGCCTTGACCCAGCCTCATCTTTCTGTTATCTTTACTTCAATTAAAAATGTGAGGGTTGACCTGGAAGGGTCTCAGTTTTGAGCTTTAGGCTACTGCAGTTTTTGCTTTGTGTGACTAGTGAAAATGAGGGTAATCTCCATCATGAGAGCTGAATAGACCAAGAGACATCTCATCTCCCCTAGGAGGTGACTAATCCAAACTTAATCCAGGAAGATAAAAATGCATTTTAAGGAAGTATCTTAGCACAGGTTTAAAATCTGAAAAACGTGATGGAATTCAAAAATAAACTTGTATGTTTATGTGTTTATATGAATATGGATAGAAAAGGGAGTATTTCCAAGTAACTTCCTCTTTCAGATTCTTAAACCTCTTTCTGAGAAAACCTGGATGTCAATTTTTTCCTGAGTGTGAGTGGTTAGTTTGTCCTCAGTAGCAGGAGGACAAGCAGCTATTGCTTGTCATGTTTATCCTAAATGTGACAACAGACAATCCTTAGCTGTGTAACTCTCTCTTCTCCTCCTCCACATGGCACACTTAGTTGCCTTAATGATATCCAACTGGGCTCCATCCCAATTATTTGTTTTGCTGGAAATCATCCATATTTCCATGTTAAAAAAAAAAAAGCTTTGGAATAACTTTGGTTTTGCAAAGTAAATAACTGAGCAGACACTATGCATCTGGGAAGGTGAAGAAGGGCGAATTCTTTTTTGGGTTTAACCTATGTCCTCTGTTTCCCTCACCAGAGACCTTAAGCTGTGCTACATTCCTCTCTGCCCCTGTGCTTTGGTGTCCCATGACAAGGACAGACCATATATAAAGTTCTGCACAAGGCTCTGTTGGCACTAATGCCACTGTCTGCTGGGCAAGTACCCTATTTCTAGTTCTGGTTTCTGGGGCAGCTTTACATAAAGAAGAAAACTGCAGTTTCAGCAATGGAAATAGATAAAAATTCTTTACAGTTTCTTCAAACTGTAGTGAAGTGTCAAGAAGCTGGTACAGAGGAAGCTATATGAAGGGCCAAGATGGACAGGTGCTGCATCTTGGCATTTTGAGAGTGCTGGTGAAATAAAAGGGTGAAGTTGAAGGCATATTTTTGGAGATCCATAGACCATAGATAACAATGTTGCCGTGGTGTTGATTAAGGAACACCTTAGTTTACTTGTTATTTTACCTGTAATGATTTAAAAGAAAAAAATGGTAAAAGAAAATACAGTGCTTGTGACCTGAGGTCCACTGGGGATTGAGAGCCAATTTTTTATATCCTTCATTATCATACCCTGATGCTGTGCACTATAATTCACAACAATTTCTTAGAAACATGCTTGAGGAAAAAGGGTTGTGATTATTTATGCTTGATGGGATTTGCCTTTGTTATTCTGGGGACAAATATCAAAGGTTTTGGAAACTTAGTAGCAAGTTAAGCCATCGATTCTCTGATGGGACTTCAAAAGTAGAATTGTAATAGTGTAAAATATTTATATTTGACATTCATCACTTGGTCAGTTCAGTTTCCCTTGGCCAAACTTGGGATTAAGGAAATGGATTACCCAGAGATATTTACTCGTTCATAGCACGTGAAATGCTCTAATCACAGGCAATTTTTGAATGGCCAAAAATAAAAACTTCTCACTTCTGTGCAGCATGGTCTGTTTACAGAGTAATGAAGGGAAAGATGTCTCCATAGTAACCTGTAAAACAGGCAAGTCTACTTCTTCCACTTCAATTCAGTCTTCAGTAAACAGATTTTACATCTGGTTTTTAAAAAAAGCAAACAGAATAAGCCACACTTTTGGATTATGTGACTTCCATTAGTACTGAATAGCTTCTGGGTTCAAGATCTGTCCCTCTGCTTCCCCCTCTTTGTTGTATTTAAAATGATCTGTGAAAGCCAATAAATTTTGACATATGTGAGTTGCTGTTCCATCAAGGGGTCTCTGCCTGAAGGGTTCTTCTGCAGGTAGAGAGACAGGGCATTGTGAATAGCCTTTAAATGTGTAAACAGATACAGTGAAGAGAAAACATTTCTACTGACTGTGGATAGAGCCAAAAGTCTTAAGCTTACCTTGAGACAGAAAATGTGATCAAGCCTAGATATGTGATGGTATTTTCTGAGGGTAAGAGGAGTTAATGGATTTCTGGCAAGTCTATATAATTTTCCTTGCTCGAGATCTAAAAAAGAATAAATGAAACAAATACACACACTTCACCTGCTAAAAAACCCAAAACCCAGCTCCCCAAAAACCACACCAGAAATTCTCTAAATGGAGATAACCATGCCTTGAGACACTGGGTATATGGTATCAGTGAGTTTTGGAGTTCCCATTCAGTACTGCACTCTACAATCCATTACATTTCCTAGGGGCCTCTCCTAGGAAGCAGGTATGTTTTTTTTCTGGGCAGAGGAAATGAAAGCTGCCTGCTAGCTTTTGTCTGTTGCTGCTTCTGGCAGACAGCTGTGTGTGAACCTCTCCTGTTGGAAGGGCAGGTACCAGGTGACAGAAGTGAGGTCTGGCACACGAAAATATAAAAGGATGGTTGAAGGAGTGACTTCAAACATCACTGCTTTCAAGTTCTGCTTTCACTTGGGGCAGAGGAGCCAATTAAGCCAGTGGTGCACTGCCTGGAGGTTGGCTGTGTGGCACTGGCATCTGAATGGGGACAGAGACTGGAGAGACCGAGGCACCAGGTTCTGGAAAAGGGATCAAAGGTAGGGCTTGCTCTACAGGGTGTCCCAATCCATTCCTTATACTGGTATCTGTACTCTTTTGTGTCTTTGTTTCAGTGCACTGTGACCAAATCCTCACATTTCCTGTGTGGCTCTGGAGAGATGACTTGTGGGAGCTCTAAAATCCAGCTGGTTTTCAGGTTTTAGTGGTCTGAGGAAGGTAGCCCTAGGGATATAGAAGGGACAAGTTTCTGGGACTCCCTGTTTCATCTGGCCTAGTCTGATTTCCCGTTGGTATTTCTCAAAATGGCAGATGAAAATGGAAATTACAGATTGCTGGAAAATCATTTCAGTTACTTTTTTTTTTTTTTCAACTTCAGAAAGAGGTTTATTCTGGTGACAAATGATGCAGGGGCCAAACATTTGTGGATCCCTATGTTATCTGAGCATGATTCTTGTTGAGAGCCTGTTGAGGCTTGGATAACATGTCTTCCTCTTTCTCTGGAACTGTTCTTAAGAAAACTGTAGATGTGGTGCTTAGGGCCATGGTTTAGTGGTGGACTTGGCAGTGTTAGGTCCTTGTGGACTGGTCCACCAGTGTTGGTGACCTCAGAGGTCCTTTCCAACCTGAATGATTCTATGATTCTTTTTACTCCGCGATTTTCCCCCCTTCCACCGGTTAATATCCACATTCATTTCTGCTGCTCCCAGTATCTCCTATTGCCAACTGTAATCCTGCATTAATCAATAATAATCAGAGCTTCCTAGTTGCTGCCATCTGTTTTCTCGATGAAGGCTGTTTTTGAGACAATTCCACTTGTGGCAAAGCGCTTCCAGGGTGTGGCGTGTGCGGCGCGGGCCGGGGCCTCGGAGCCAGCGGGCAGAGGGGAGGCGCAGGCCGGCAGGACGGCCGGCCTCGGGGAGCGCCCCTGCCGGGCCTGGCAGCCGGCAGCGCCTGTCCCGCGGGTACCGGCTGTCCCCGGAGATGTTCCCGTTGCTGTCGGTGGCCATCTGCTGCCACCTCCCGTCCGAAGGGCGATGCCGTGCGGGCCGGGACCGCGGGCCCCGGCGCTGCTGTGCGGTGGTGCCTGGGGGAGCGGATGGGGAGCCACTTCCAGCCTTCAGGCAGGGATTGCCTTCTCCTTGAGCTTCTGCTAGTGCTGCCTATGCCTGCAAGGGCAGCCAGGATCTCAGCCGTGCTAGGTGCTACTGCTGGCTGCTGACCTGTCTCACTGCATTTTTTTCCTGTCTCCACTGTGTAATGGCCGCATTTCTTTCCTCAGTTTGTTGTTTCTGGGTGTCTTGGCCCCTCAGATCCCCCAACCAAAGAATGAGCAATACCAACAGCTTGGAGGCACCTGGCCAGCAGCGATATCAGGAGGTGAGCTGGCTGCTTTCCCCTGGCAGGGCAGCAGTTGGGGAGGGCTCCTCTCCCTTTTCCCCCTCGTTGCAGCTCACGGCAGCTCCCAGCTCTGCTGGCCTTCCCAGTCAGCTCTGGACTGCTTGGCTGGGCCTGGACACCAGAGCAGGGTGTGCCACACTCCTGTGCCAAAGCTGCTTGCTGGCAGCCAGGCCCTGGCCAGGCGGCTGTCCTGCTGCTGGCCAGCCCACAGGGACTCTCACAGCACTGACCACTAGCAGTTCCTTTTTAATTTGGATCCCTGTGCCTACCCTCTGTTTTGAGGGGAGGGCAAGGACTATTCTTTGTCCCTGCTTGCTTTTACTTCTTTGGCTTGTTCTCTAATAGCTATTGCAGCTTCCCCGCTGCCTGCAGTGACTACAAATTTGAGCTGAATTAATCCCAGACAGAGGCTCAATCTGAGGCAAACTTTCCTTCCAAAATGTTCAGTCTGAAAAGACATGAAAGCAGGACGGGCTGGCCACCTACCTTCCCTGTGTTGGTCTCATCCTGGGCAAAGGTTTGTTCTCGCCCTTCTAGCAGGACTGAGGGGCTCTTGGTGCTGTGCTGGGCACTGACCAGGCAACATGGAAGGGAGAGTCTGTCTGCCAGACCTCAGTGAGCAGACAAACAGAAAGCAGCAGCGTGGCTGGCACTCTCAGGTTTTGCTTGCCGCCCTGGAAGCAGCCCTTGGTTGCAGCAGAGGTGTTGCTTCTCCTTCCCCAGCTGGCCCAGCCTGCTGGCACTGCTCAGACCCTCAGCTTGTCCTTGTGCAACCCTGTGCTGGCCATGTCTCATCCTGTTCAGTTATCCCTCTCCATGGCTCCTAGAAGCATCAAGATTTCAACTTTGGTTTCTCCCTGTTTCCTTTCTCAAGGAGTCTTATTTCGCGGCATCCTGCCCTTTTGTGCTGAGGTTTGTTTTCCTGCTGCCTGGCTGAGGTCAGCATCTGTTCCCACACTCCTTGCCCAAGGGGGCTCTCTGATAGCTGATAACACATTTGCAGGCCACAGACCCTCTCTGATAACGGCAGGGTGTTAGATCTCAAGCAGCCACTCCCAAATCAAACATATGGAAACAAATTGCCTTCTTCTTTGTCTCTGGGTCCACGTATGCAGGTATTGCCCATAAAGGAAGAGGTACAGATACCCTGTGGTGGGGTGGTGGGGACCACCACAGGATCCTATTTCCCACAAGGAACCTCAGGATTGGTGTTCCTGGCAAGGGCCTTTCCTCTGAATTCGGATGCTGCTTCTTCCTTGACTAGAGACTAGCAAAGAGCTCCTTCCAATCCCATGCCTGTGACAGATAAAAATCCTCTGAGCTGTTTTCCTGTGGGATATTTGGAGTTCTGGAGTCTTGGGAGTATCTTCTTTGGTTTCTTGGTTGTTTTTTTTTTTTTACCTTGGAGCTCCCAGTACTGTCATATTTCAAAAGAGGCTGAAATGCCAGAGCAAAAGCACAGAAAGCCCCTGCATCCCCCTGCCACAGTGCTGTGCAGAGCACGTTGCTGTGCCATGCAACAGGCCTTTTCTTTGGAATTCATAGATAATTGCTAGTCCTGTCAAGGGCCATTCATTTTAGTAGTGTAAAAATCACTATGGTTTTATTTCAAGCTTGAGAAACCACTTTGTCAGACTGGGCAAATTTTACCAAACCAGTATGCGGGCTGTGGGCACAGCTGGAGTTAAACAGAAAGAGCCCAGTTCCACAAATACCAAAGGTTCTCTGACTTGGTTTGAAACAGGGAAACAAAGTAAACAAGGGAAGGAACGGCTGGGGAAGTGGGGAGAAAGGAAGGGGAGAAAACTTCCTCCTTTCTGACGAAACTGTTTTCACCCCTTTATTCCAAAGAGAGGTTTTCTGACATATGGGGTTTTAAATGTTTGTTTGCTCTGCCTGCTTGGTTGTTTACTGCTGAGAGTCTGTGCTGCCTTTGCTGGCATGCTCAGTCTTTCAGGGAATATGACAGAGTGCAAGGCTGTTTACTTATTTCTACTAGCACTTATTCAACAGTGAATTTGTTTTCTGATCCAGGTTTTGCCAGGAACTAGAAACTGTTGCAGGAACATGGTGGTTGTGGGGATCTTAAGGGAGAACTATTGCCTCTTCTAGGCAGTATAATTTCCATTATATGCTTTGCTATCACTGGTGTATTTGGCTCATGGTAGAGGGGAAAGTTCTTTTATTCCTGAGTTTTTTCCACATGGATAAACAAAGGACTTTGCAGAGAAGAGGAGGGAGAAGGAAGGTGAGGGAGATGTTTGTCAAACAGCCATGCAGAGCATCCAGGGGAAAGCCACAGTTAGACAGGAATTTTCTGGGTCCTTTAGCCCTGCTCTGTGAACATCCACCATATTTACATGTACCCTCCAGCAGCTTCTCTTTTCTGACTGAGCCCAAGTGAAGGTGGGCTCTGTGCTGTCCCAGGGCTGGTTCCATGGGTGCAGCACAGCTGTGTGCCATTGAACCTGCAGAGTTAATGGGTGAGCCTGGCCTTTGCCATCAGCTTTGGGCTAGCTCGACTGGAAACTTGCACTTGTAGACAAGCTGACTACTGTTTTCGTAGAATCTCATGACCCTTACTATGCTTCACATTCCTTTTGCCACATCTCCATAGGGATGCAATCATTTCTCAAGGGCTGTGAGGTGAGTGCATCTTTTTCGTCATGCTTTTAACTGCGGTGTTGGGGAGGAGCACCTTTGCTGCTGAATCCTCCTGTAGTACACCTGCAGACTAAACAGCAATCTCTTCACAGCTTCAGGCTGGTCCACTGACCCAACACAAAGAAGTCTGCTTTTCCTTCAGAATGACACACTGTTTTCTCTGGTTTTCCACACAGGAAGAGTGAATGACACTTCATTTATTAAAACCAGAAAGGAGGCTGTTGGCCACTTTGCTTAACATCCTCATCAGTACTGCCCATGAGGCTCTTTGCTTGCTCTCTGGATTAGGTCAACAATATGCCTCTGACACAGGATTTTTCCAGGTGGTAATCTGAGAGCTGCTGATGCTGTCTGAGCAATGCTATCCTGCAATTAGAAATACGTAAATGGAACATTTTTTCAGACTGTTTTGCCATTTAAGGATCCTAAACCCCAGATCTTCCACAACTGTCTGTCAAGGAGGCAAAGACTACTTGCTATGTACTGGAATGTGTCCTTTATATTTGATATTAACTAATGGGGACGAAATTGCTCTTGGCTGTTGATATTACTGAGTGTTCCCTTTGGGGGCTGGATTCCTTCCCAGCAAGTGGTAGCAGCCACCAGCAAAGGTGAGTTTGACATTGCTGCAAACTGTCCCTAAAGCAACCCATGCAACTGTGCCAGCACTAGCTCCCTTTGTTCAGATTATTTATTGAAGGTGAACTCCTTGTGCATACAGAGTACAGAATGTTTTTGTGAGTACAGAAAAGGACCCCAGAGATGTGCTGGAGGAAAAGTTCTCAGGCTTAAAACCATGTCAGGCACTGCATAGGCTGCAGGCTGCTACCTCCAGCTGGTTTTGGCTACTTGGTTCCAGGCAAGGGGCAGCTTCCCTGGGTCTGAAAGAGGCTGTCGTTTCCAGTAACTGAGGGAAGAATTACTGTTGTTTATGGTTTAGAAAGCAGGAAGAGAGAACTGGGATACTTTGCCCTCTGTTCCTATCTATAATGTGTGAGTGACAATATTTTACCTTCTTCAGAGGGACATTTGCAAGCTAATGGACAGAAAGTGCTCAGAACTCCCCACCTGGGCAGTTGGGACACCTTGGTGATCTGCCCAGTAGCTTTTAGATGTGCCTTACCTAAGCAACAGTGAGTGACAAAGGGCATAAACACTTTGTCTCTAAAGTGCTGGCTGCTCCCTGCATGCTGCGTGTCTGTGGGCAGTGCTGCTCTTGTGCTGGGAGTCTTCTCCTCCCTCTGTTCCAGGCTGCACAGAAGCTGCCTGCAATTCTGCTGGCAGAACTGCTTTTTTAGCCAAAGGAGAGGGTTCCTGTATTTCAGCATCACCATTAACTCAGAGGAAGTTTGGCTAATGAGCTATGGTGCCTGCAGGCCCCTGAAGGCCAACATGCTTCTGCAGGCCCCAGAATGGGTCTGTGCCTGCTACCTCCAGCCTCTTGCCTGAATGCTGACACTTTTTGTGGCATTGCCATTATGCTCTCTGCTGGCTCTAGGCACTCAGAAATAACTGTCATATCTGTTTCTCTGTGTATTTGTGCTCTAAGACTGGGAGCAGAATGCAGCCCTGAAGGCTTTCAGCGGTGTTAACTTGCCCTCATTGCTAGGGTATGAGAAACATGCCACACTGTCTCTTCTTTGATATCTTCCCTGGATTTGTGCTGCTGAGAGGCTTCTCTGATCTCTTCCACTAAATGACACAACCTAGAGCAAACTTAGCAGAAAAGGGTCTCTGAGTTTCAAAACTAGAGTAATCTTTGGGAAAGGAATAACTTAGATCTTTGGTGGTCCAAAAGGCCTGACAACTGGGGCATGCAGGAGAAACCCAGTTGTTCAAATAGTAGAAGCATGAAGAGAAAAGTGTTAGTGTCAATCTTCGGTTAATTGGAAAATATTCAAAGGACTTTGTTTTGCTTAATTTTGAGGTTAGAACTTCCCTGGGGTTCTATGAAAAGAATGCAATGCTGGCAGGTCCTTTGAAATATGCAGGAGTGAGCTGCAAAGCAAAGAAGTTGTTAGAGGGGATGTGATCTCCTCCTGGCTGGCTGGACAGCAGGAAAATGAAGATGAGGATGTTATGCAATTGCTCTTGCTTCAAGAGCAGTCTGTGGTGTGACATAAGTGGATAGGTATGAAGACATCATTTCGAAAGCAGATCCTCTGTTCATCCTGATACCCAACATCAAAGATGAGGTTTCCTAGCTCCTAGCTCTCTCCGAATGCACACATGGCCCATGGGAAGCACCAGACACACACAACCAGGTGTGTTGCTACTCCACTGGTCTGTCACAAACACCACTGGTAGCATCAGTGGTAAGATGTGCATTGCTCTGCAGTAAAAGACCAGTTTTTTGGATTAACTGTATGCCCTTGTTAAGGCCACTCCTTTTTTTGTTATCTTTTGGTTTTCTTTTTTGCTTAAACATAAGGTGTTTCAGGGCAGGGAGTGTCTTAGCTTACAATTTTGGAGTATTCTTCAGAACGGGAACCTGCCTGTGGTACTGGGGACTCTTGGTTGTAACCTATGGGCATGGGAGGGTGGGAGGACTCACCCAACAAGTCTGGAGCTTGCAGAGCCAGTTCAGCTCAGGGAGTCGCTCAGGGAGTCACACAGGGGAGCCTCTGGGGCTCCAGGCAGTGAGCGGGGAGCAGTCACCTCATCTGTCCTTTTCCCTGTGGCTTGTCCCAGTGTAATTCCAGCTGTACACTCTGCTATACCATCTGCATTAGGGCAGCACAAGTAGATGGGAGACTTGCCATCATACTGGCTAAGAAGAAGCTTGAGAGCAGCTCTTTATCCAGGGAAAAGTAATAGGAGCCTATTCAGACAGGAGGCAGATTCACTTTCCTAATCTACTTTTGAAGAAGAGGGAATTCTCCAGGATTGTGAGGCTCTTCCCCACTGTATTGCCCCAGAAGCATTTCAAGCCTCAGAGAGCCTGAAGAACTGGTAACCATGTTCAGGGTGCAGTGTTTAACCACATACCCAGATTCAAGACATTGGTGGTGCGGAGATGGAAGGAGGGCCCCAAAACAGGAAACAGCTCCTGGGAAGTGAGCACACCACCAGCCTGATCAGGACCTCCAGCAGACCTCTTGGAAGAGAGAATCCTACAGAGATGTTGCTTAACTCTTTTGGCCTGTGTGCCAATTCTGCTGATTGAAAAATCACTTCTAATGATTGAAGAACTCTTCCTTCTAGCAGTCTGAATCACAGAGTAAGGAAAGTGGTTGTCAGGCCTCTCTTGGGTTTTTGTTTCTTCCCCGTTTTGAAGGCTGAAACGGGCTGTTCTAGTTTGATCAACTCTGTAAGTCACACCACCAAAACCTGCATGGTTCCTCTCCTGCCAGAAGTGAGGACCTCTGTTCTACCCCCACAAAGGTACCCAGTCCTGGGCTGCAAACATTCAGGGAAACAATCTGTCACTTCACTTGTGTTGAGCCTTCCCACTGAACCCCAAGGTAATGATGGAGGTTTTATTTTCCTCCTGAGTTTGTCTGGCTGGTTCAGGCTCCTAGCTCTCACTTTTTGCCCTGCATTTTACCTGTGGCTTTAAGTGCACTGTAGTAAAAACACTTCTCCATACTGAGGGAACCAGACAGTATTTTAGGCTATCGTGAAGCTGTTCATGGACATTCTCTTTTTGCTCCTGGAGTGCTCAGAAGGCTCTGGGAATACTCATTATTAGTGTTGTGTAATGGTCACAGTGCACTCGAAGAGTCAACAATATGTTGTAAAAAGGCCAAAAGCCAACACCCGTGTGGACTGCCCCCTTCTGGCCAACAAAAAAGTAACCTCTGGAGAATTTTAACCTCATACTGACTTCTATTACCATTGCTTTCTCCTGTGTCATCATCAATCAGCTTTCAACTTAGGCTGAAATGCAATTGAAGACAGCATAAAATATAGGAGAAAATTCTGGTGGAAAAACCCCAACCTTAGACATTATCTATAGTTATAGACAGGGCACTGTATTAGACTGAGTACAATTTTATGTTAATAGAAAGTAGTATCTCTTCTTTAGGAAGATAACTGATTTGCTAATGGAATAAATTGTCATGTACAGCCAATAAAAGCATATTTGGAAAATTTTTTATGTACTTCAGCTTTGAAATGTGCAGGGTCTGAGCTTCTAGCTTTGTTGTTACCTGTTTCTTTTGTTAATACTGAAGTAAATGAGCTGCTTGGGAAGTCTGGATGATCCAAAACAGCACAGTGGGAAGGTGTTCTACCCTCTGATGGAAGCATATTCCAGAGGGAGTCAAAATCAATGTAAGCTGCAGTTTTGGCAAGAGCTTGGAGTGATGCCCTTTAAGAAGATGTGTCAAAAACTTCCATTACATAAATGTCCATGGCCAGTTTTTAAAAAGATGCAAAAGAGAGACATGAGTCAAAGCCAAGCACGTTTTCTGTGCCTTGGAAGTGAATTGCCTCCAGTGAGCCTTCCTAGGAAGTTCAGGCTGTTTACCATATGGAAGTTACTATGGCCTTATCTTTGTGTTCCTACATCTGTGATCAGGAACCAGTCCAGCCATACCAGTGCAGCTGTGCTGAGTTGCTCTCTGCCTGAAACCTGGGTGAGTTCATCTTGCGTTCATCCTCGCGGTGTTGGGCTGGGCAGTGCGCGCTCTCCCGGCTGCCGTGCCTTGTCTGGGTCCTTGCTAAATGCAAGGAACTGGGTCTTTGCTGAGGCCTCCTGTGCCTTGGTGTATCTGGGTATGCACAAAGGCATAAATGACTACAAGACCTGAAAAGTCTCAAGTAGTGGGAAGACAAATGGTTAAACTAGTCTTCTGGTTTTCCTGGTTGCTTTCTCTTGTTTAAATGAAGTCTGGATTGGTCTAGATTTGGGTCTGATGTTTGATATTAGAGTTGCCAAAAGTAGCATAGAGGTTGGGACGATGCTCTGGACAAACTTCCAGAGGTCTAGGCACAATTAGAAGACTTATAAATTTGTATTTCTGTTGCCTGAGTCTTTTACAAACTCTTGAATAACCTTCGCCAGAGTATTCAACCTTTCTGAACTTGGAGAACAGCACTAGTCTCCTATGAGCTGAGTGGTGTAGGTTGAGATTCAGCTAATATTTGTTGAAGAGTAGGAGTTCTTTAGAGGCATGAGAGGCTTAGCTAATATTTGCAGAACACTCTGAGGTCTTGGGATAGATACCGTTACCAAAGGGTGAAGTGGAATTCACATGTTCTGTCATGTCTGTGTTGTTTACAAATAGAATAGAATGATGTTTTGAAGGTCAGGGACCTTGAGAACAATAGTGGGTTTGAAGCACTCATTTATTTTTACCAAGTTCAGATGCCTGGCATACACTAGCATTTCATTTATATAAAGGATCTGATCAAACATTTTGGTTGTTTAGAGGAGTTGTTTTGCTTGTTTTCAGGCTGTTGAAATGTCAGATGGCGAAAACAAGAAAGAGCTCCAGATGGAGCAACTGGAAGAGAAACACGATAGAGATGGTAATGGGAAAACTTCAGATTCACACTTGACTGGGAGCCCCATGCTTGGGATTAGGAGTCCCCACCTGTGGTTTCCAAACCCACTCTCTGTGCAAGCCCTTGTGCAAAGCAGCATCCCATGAGGAAGTTCTTCATTATTATGGTAAGCAAAGCCAGTAACAGTTTATTTTTTTTTTCCACTATTCATTAGTCCATCCATGCTGGGAATTGTTTGGGAGCTGCAATCTCATCTGGACTACTCAGCTTTTATACAGCCAAGAAAATCATAAGCACTCTGCTTTAATTACCCCGAATTTGAATTGGAGTTTCATGGCTTACATTAATAGAGTGAATAGATACCCAGTAGTTTGATCTCATTCACTAGCATTCATGCTGTCCTTTGCACCAGCAGATCAATCTCTGTCTTCCTAGCTTCTAGTGAGGATACAGACTCAAATCTGTGTTTGAGTAATGTTGGAAGATGGGTGATATAATAAATGCTGTAAAATCCCTGGTTATAGATGGACAAGTAAAAGCTGGTAAAAAGAGTCTATCTAATCAGACAGCTCATTTAACACAAAAAATCTGTGTAACTTCCTCTAGTCTACAGCCAGCTTTCTTGAAGACAAAGGGAGGCGTAATTTGTACTGGCAACGCTAACCCTGATTTAAAGTCAGAGTAAACATTTGGCGCGAATTGCAGCTTTTGTTTGTTTACACTTGAAGCTGTGCTAGTCACTGAGGGCTGGAGTTACAGCAAATTCCTAACTTATGCTGCCATCTAATTTGTAATATTGGTGGTGGCTTATTCCCTAATGTTTTGGAAGCAGAGTACAGTACAGGAGACTGAAATTACCTTGCAATTACCACTGAAACAGCTTCTTTGGTGGTGGTGATTGTAATATGAGAATTTGCAAGGATGGCATTAGGATGTCCTTGGTCAATCGCTTCTGTTTATTGTGTCAAACAATTATTTTAAGGACTCATTTCTAAATGCTTTAAACTCTTTCTATCCTCACTGAGACAGAAGCTGCTGAGCACCTTGCATGGCTGTGTCCTTAGTTTCTGTGCCAGGCTAAGGGATAGGCAGAGAGGCTTTCAGAAAGGAAAAGTGTTACATTGAAAGCCACTAATCTGTGGCACAGTGTGAACGTGATCTTTAGTTCTGTCTTGGAGACTGCTCTACCAAAACACCACCTCAGGAGAGCCATACTCATCAGCAGAGATATTCACAAGCTGCCATCAGTGGCTATCCATGAGCTGTTGTACGCAGAAGACAAAGTGGGGGTGGAGATAATTGTCCCTGAATTTGACAGTTCAGAAGATGTGATGTATAGAGGAATGGAGCTAAACCCATGGGATTGGTGCTGCCTAATTAATGGCTCTTCATTGCTGTGCCATACCCTGGACTGTGCTGTGAGCACACACTAACAGGCAAGTTCCCTGTGCCTAGGTTTGGATCTTACCAATTCAGGCTTGCCACATACTCCCAAAAACTAGTCTGGATTTTTCAACCACATAATACCCTGTCTATGTGAGTCAAACAACTGGAATGCATGAAATCAGACATATACGCACACTCATAACTGAGCTCTCATTTTAGAGGTTAGTATTCAGTTGGTTAAAACCCCAAGTGTAATGATTATGTGAAAAAGTCATTATTTACTGGCTTTGAATCCAACGGTGGGAGGCAGATCAGAGGTGCTTTGGTATAAAGGTATAGACAGTAACTTGCAGAACTGAGTCCTACTTGCTGAGTAGAAAAAATATCTGACATTGTTAATTATAGTCCTTTTTGTCTTGTTCCTTTGCTTTGCATTTCTCTGTGGAAGGCAACTTTATCTCCTCTGAGGAAGACATCAATACAGTCAAATTAGAGCTGTGCAGGAGGAATGTTGGGGAGGCTGAAATAATCTAAAATGCCCCTCATTCTTGTGTTTTGCTACTGACATGAAAAGACACTAATATTGAAGCTTGTTGGATGTCTAGGTAGAGGAACACATGAAGTCTGAGGCCTTTACACACCTTTTGTATCTCAGGAGAGACAAGCAGTAGCTCCATGCTTTTTTCCCTCTCCAGCTCTACCTTCTGTGTCAGCTGTCAATAGTAATGTTTCATGCAGAATCAGCCAGATTTTCTTTTTTTTGGTTTGTTTTTTTTTTTCCTCATTTAACATTGCTCTAAATTCATTGTAGTTACAGGAAACCTACTGAAATAACACACATGCAACAAGGAATCCAAATAAGGTAGAAACATCCAACAGATGACTGTAATAACCTGTGAGGCTTTCTGTGCTTCCACCTCAGGTTCTGTTGTAATAACTCAAGGTCTTCGAGATTGCTTTGGTAATTTTTAATGCTTTATTTTTGGTAACTGAAATATTGCTTGCTCAGAGCTAATTGATCTTTCCCTGTCATGAATTCTGTGGCAGAATGTCAGTGAGGAGGTCATGGCTGCCTTGTTGCCATCTACATGAGACATGTGGAGACACGGATAATTTAAAAAAAAAATTCTTGTTTTTATTTATTTTAGCCAGATAGAAGATAGGTGGAGGGCAGCTGAGTAATTTTTTTGGCTGCTATGAAGTACAGGATGTAAAGGAAACTACTATTAATGACTTTCTATGAAGGCACCACCTACACATTTATCACTGAACTGATGACCTGGAAATCAAGCTGAAGCAGTTATATTTTAGCTGTGTTCTTTTATTGCCAGGTTTACTTTGCTATCCTTTTGCAACATTCCCTGACTTAAGCCAGGAGTGTTTGACCAAGCTGTGGAAGGTCAGTGTTGTCAAGGGCACAGAGAAAACTACTCCAGCTCCTGGGATTTGACCGAGAGATCATGAAGGTTCTTGTGGGGTCAGGCTGTGGTGGTGGTGTGGGTGATGGGCTGCTGACGAGAAGCCTTGGCCAGGCTGGGAGAGGTGCAGCAGAGTGGTGCACATGAGCTTTGTGCACACAGGACAGGTGCCCAAACTCCTGGACTGTGCTTGACTCAGTGCTGGCATTGCTTCACATGTAGCTGGTATTTGGCCTAGCTCATCTAGAGGCACGTGTATATTTAGAATGCAGACCTATTTCTAATTATAATCTTTCTGAAGTGATTGCTAGATAAGTCAATTATCTCACTCCTCTTAGAATGGTAACTATTAATTACTTGAGTTATGGGCACAGAGCAAAGATGATCAAAGCAGATGATGCAATGGGAGACTGAGATCCACAGGGCGGTTTAACACTGATGATGTCTGTTCACTGTTTCTGAAATTCTTTGAAGATGGGTGATATGTAATGTTTCTAATTGATTATATTAGCAAGAGTGTTATCTGGAGGGCAGTTGATGGGGATTCAGGATATCTCACCCTGTTTCTTTGTATTTCATGGGCCAACTGAGCAAGTTAATTCCTCTTCCTGTGCCTTAGTTATCCCACTATTAAAATGCAGTTAACCGCTGATAAAACTGAGATAATTATACTGTCCTTTCTGAAAAGTGCTCAGACATTTATTGATTACAAATTCTGGATGCATTTTTGAAGCTATTAGCATTTTCTTCGTTTAGGTAATAACATCCAACATCAGTGAATTTGATTTGTTCAGAGCAGGCAAGGGGAGATGGGAACTTGAATCATTATTGGTTTCACTTTAAAGTTCTCTGCTATTTCTTTAAAGGAAACAGTAAAAGTTGATGCCAGAGCTCTTCTTTTTGCAGCAACTTGGTGCTTCTCTGCAGCGCCTATTTCTAGTTAAGAGAATCCTAGCATTTGGCAAATGACAACTCTTCAGTCTAATAGGTGGCACAGCACTCTTGTCTGGGAGTGTAAATGTTCTGAACTTAAGAATCTTTGCAGGTGGCACCCTCAATTTAGCAGAGACAAGAATAACATCTATTGCCATTCCTGACAATTCTTGTCCCACAAAGCTGTTTGAAAATGTAGAAGTAGATAGTGGAGGATCACATTTAGGTGCTTTGGAAACCCATTGTGTACAAAATAGCTGAATATCAGCCTGAGGTGTCATCTGCCAAATGTCATCCACTGAGGAAAGGCCTTTTTAAATTTTTCTTCTTTTTTACATACTGCTTCCCTTCTTGATACTTTCTGAAAAACTTGTCATCTTCCTATTTGTCATCCTAAAGAGGAGAAGAGAAGAAGTCCCCTGCCTAACCTTGAGTTAGTGAAGGTTAATGTGGCTGGAAGGAAGGTGATCATTTATACCAGTAAGAGAATGGAGAGCTGCTGGTGGAGCCAATACCACTGATAGAGAACTGGCATGGAAATACTCACAGGTTATGCAAGGTGCCTGAAGACTGTTGAAAGGAGGAGATACCTCAAGTCAGAATTGCTGCAAGGTATCCATTTCCATCACAAAGTTAGGGCAGTGAACGCTTCCCATTGTTCTCTAAGATTGGATCTGGCCTCAGGACCAACCCATTTTGCAGCTGATTTGCTGCTCAGGCCAAGTCCATAACCAAAACTCATTTTCTGCTTTTGTGGGAAGGGACATTTCATGTAAGAAGCATCACCTGATCTTGTTGGAACAGGCAAAGGCAGAAAAGAGTAGAAGAGATTGAGTAAATGGCTTTCTCACTTGAAGAGACTGGTATTGCTAAAACAATCTTAAAATCTTTTAACCCAGCCTTACTACATGATCAGAGAGCTTTCTTTCCAGGTGTCACTGAAACACCTTGTTGCTAAATCCCAGGCTGAAGGTGCTAAGTCTGCCTTTTATGTGATGTTGGCTGCAAGAGGCCAAAACTGATGCTGCATTTCCAAGTGCTGGGTGATGTTCACACAAGCCCTGAGCCTTAGTCAGTCCCTTCTCCAAAGAATTTGTGACCGGAACAATCAGACAAAGTGGGAATGAAGAAGGTCTTTTGATAAAGGCAGTTTTTAGCAGGCGTGGGAACAGAGGAATCTGCTCTGAAAAATATTGCTATTATCCAGTTGATGTGGACAGCACAGGGAATATATTCAAGTTCCAGCAACAACTGATTTGACAATTTGGCAACAGGAAGATACACTGCCAATAGGCTTCTTCCACTTGTTTTGGGAACACAGTATCGTCTGCTCAGTCATCTCTTCAAATATCAGCTCCCCAAGATCTGTAAAGGTGTACCAGATATGCTCTGAGATGCAGGGAGTTTCTGGCAATAAACAGGAATCCACCTCTGTAGAGTCCTTCAAGACAAGGATTAGTTTTCTGCTCTCATCCTTGGAATTTGTTCCCTGCCAGTGAGTTTTGCCTCCTGCTTTCATTTCTTGCCCTTCTTTGCTGTCAACTCCTCTCCATTCTTCCTGGACTGGAAGTAATAGCTCCTTTTAGCAGCAATACTCATGTCAGCATTTGTCTGTCCTTATGTATTTATATATATATTTGCTTTAATTTTCAAATGGCCTATCTAGCAAAGGAGGATGGCACAGGGCAGATGCAGTGGGACCTGCTCTTCCTTATGTGAAGTTGCTAAGGATGTCAGGCTCACTTATCTGACCATTTTCCCATTGGGACAGGCTGCTTCCACCTTCCAGGCTGGCACATCTTTGGCACATCTTCACAACATGCACAGAGTGGCTTTCAAGCCAGTTCACCTGAAGCAGTGATTTGTGTAAGGTTTGGGAAATGTACTCTTATAAAGGGTAGATGTTGCTCATTAGATGTTGATGCCTTAACTTCTGCCCATAGACAGAAATTTTTGTGCCTACGAAATACAGGTGTAGTACCCATGCAACTTTCACTGGGATACTTTGGGACCCAGGAGTTTTTGAGATTTTTCGTGTTGGCAAATAGTGGGGAATCGGGATAGATAAAAATATGTGCTTATAGCCCACAAGTTCACTGACAAATTAATTTCTTTTGAGACCTCAAAATATTCCCTCCTTCCCCAAACATTGAAACTTGAAGTATTCATTTCTTCTTTAGAGCATGAACCTTGTGATCAGCAAGCTCAGTGTCCAAGAATATCTCCACTAAAAGACAATACCCAAATAATCAATTAACAATAAAATCAAACTAGTTTGACATTGCAACTTCTAAATATCTTTGGAAAATAGCTTTCAGAACTACAGTTGTGTAACTATGATTTTCTGGGAATGTTCATCTGAGAAGGACCAAGGTGCTTCCCAGGTCTTGCATACAGCCTAGCATTCAGGGCCTGTATTTGCAGTTTTGAAAAGTGCTACTGTTTGGGAGCAAAATTTCACAAAAGCCCTTGAAATAATTTAAAAATTGAATATACTTTATATTAGAAAATGCTAAGGCTTCTAAGTAACATTGACACTATCACAGCAGTTAATATCGAGTCCATTTATTTGTTGCCTTGGAACTTTTTACAATGCAAGCTAGCTTAGTTAATGAGTGCAGTTCTGTGTTATTAGTTACCCAATATCAGCTGGAAAAGCTGCTGGCTTTTATTTCTGAAATGGAACTGAATATGCTCTATCTCCAGTGATGGGAATGAAGAATCATTCTGTCAATTCCCTTCCTGCCAGCTGATGCTAGGGTCAGAGAAGTAGGTCACACCTTTCTGGTTTTGAGATGGAGCAATACTTATTTTAGACCAATTTGCTCTGAGCACGGAGCTCATCTGCTGGGTTGAACCAGGGCATTGTTGCTTTCTCTAGTGCATTGTTCTGCTCTCACGCTAATTATCTCCAAATGTTTCTTATGCCTGGAACACAGTAGTAGTGATGAATAATGGGCTCTCTTCTCTTAACCCTTCGACCTGTAATTTGGCTTTCTGCTCCCACCTAGACGCTTTCACTTTCCTGCCCCCACCAGCACTGTGTTAGTCTGACACCTGCCTGTATCAGATCTGCTGCCCCATAACCTCCTCTCTTCTGTTCTGCAGATTGAGTAGGAGAGTGCAGGAGTGTGGTCTTGGTTCCAGCATTCATTGTCAGGATCATGGTGTTTGCTTTATACGTGTCAGTGTGGATAAAGGGACATGTTCCATGCCTGTGGCCCTTGGGAAGAAGAACAGCCCCAGTCACTCCAGACCTTCTGCTTTTTTTCTCCAGAGCTGCCCAGAAAAGCTGTTCAAACTGCTGATTTGTAGGACTTGTTGCAAGCTGATTCTGAGAGGTGGGGTTTAATTGCTGATCACTTTGGGTAAACAGTGGTGCCCCTCAGATGGGGGAAGGGTAGGCTGCAGATATTAGACAGATCCCATGTGAGCAGATATGTGAGAATTGAAGCCTGAAGACAGTGGGGTGTGACATCTGTGGGTTCATACAGGTGACTGAGATTAGTGGGAAGAAGGAAAGGAGAGACTTGCTGCAGATGAGTCATGGAGGCAGTGCTTGGAGGGTATTGAACTAGGGCATATCCTATCCTACAAAATAGTACAATGTCCAAACACTCATTCTCATTACACTCCTTTACACCTCAAATCCTTTTGCTTCAATTTGGTGGTATTTTTTTTTTTCCAGTTTAGAAAACTGAGCCATCAGCCCAGCATGTGGAGCTATTGAAGGCAGGTGTAGTCCCCTTGGGAGGGGACATTTGGGGGCCTGGCAGGTGTAGTCCCCTGAGTCAGCACTTCCATTTCAGTGCAGAGGGCAATTGTGCCCTGGCTGGTGCAGTATGCCATGTCTGTGCTGTCTCCCAGAGTGCTCCCTTTGATCACTGGCAGCACCTTTCAGCCTTGACAAAACACTCAGAAGCATCTGCAAGCTTTTCCTCCCCAAAAGAGCACGAACACTGAGTGCTGTGAGCTTCTGCTCTCTGCCTGCCTCAGTCCTGCACCTTTCTATGCTGTTTCCACAGAGAAATGCCTCAGAGTAATTGCAAAGGCCAATGCACTGTCATCACATTTGGCTTGTTTCATAACTGTCCAGTCTCGTAAAGCACTGGCATTTGGTTAGGTTGGAAGCAGATCACAGTTGGACTAGCTCTGCTCCATGTCTCTGGTGAGAAAGGCTGAGCTTTTGTTTATGTTGGTGTTGTCTGCCCTGCAGCTCAGAAGGGCAGGGCTGAGGCTGGTGATGCTTCAATGCTGTGATGCTTTTGGAAGCCTCTCTGTAGGCTTCAAAATGTTGAAATTGGCCCATACCTCTTCTCCATCCCTCTCACGTATCAGTTCTTGTCCAAGTCTCTTCTCAGCTGGTACCACAGCCCAGGAACCAGTACTCCAGCTCGGGTATGGAATTGCCTGTCTGTTAATCCTGGACAGTTTGTTGTAGAGAAGAGTTTCTTTAGGCTCATGGCTTTTTCTTTGTAGAGACAGGTGGTGACTGGGCAAGAGAAGCTGCTCCGTTAGCTAAAGACCATGTGACAGTCCTTGGAACTCCTGTCACTGTTGTGTCTACACAGCCGATGAAGTGAGTCTGCCAAGGTGGGAGTCAGTCCCTACAGCTGAAAGACAATTCTTTGTGACAAGACCTGTGATATTTATAGACTGTAATTACACAGAGACCATGCTGCTAATCTAATCTCACTTTCTGCCTCATTCAGATGAGACCTATACCTGTAATGTCTGCATCAGAGCTAATAATTCACTGTTAAGCTACAGCACATATTTTAGGATGACAGCAAATCTTGGTTTAAGAGCTCTAAGGGTGGAGAATAAAACTCTCCCCTACATCATTTGTTCAAGTGATTAACTACTGGTGTTATTGCAAGTTTTAATTTTTAAATACTCGTATTATTTCCAGTTTGATTTTTCCCAGCTTTTAGTTTGAGCTTCTGGATCTGGTTATAGTTTTGTTTATTAGATTTTTGAAGTCCTTTAGCATCTCTCACAGTCCCCTGCTGAGAAATGTTAATAGAGTTAGATCAAATCACCTCCAAATCTTCCCTTTGGTAAACCAGATAGGGAGATGGAAAGGCTTCA
Organism: Irena cyanogastra; assembly: GCA_013397155.1. Lineage (NCBI taxonomy): Eukaryota > Metazoa > Chordata > Aves > Passeriformes > Irenidae > Irena > Irena cyanogastra. The sequence goes on along the minus strand of VWZV01009149.1, from coordinate 401,478 downwards.
GCAGCCTGATCTTCCTCACTCACTGTAGCATCTGGTACTGAATGATGTGTGAGGTTGAATCAATCATCTGTTCAGAGTGGCATCTGACCACCTATTTGATGATGCTTAAATGCATCCTACAGAACGTACTTCTTTTACTCGTGGCTATTTTCTAGACCAAAGCCGTCTGTGAATGTTTTCCACTGCCTGACCCGACGAGCCGGAGGGCAGGCGGTCCCTGCCGGGCTCTGGGGCCGGGGCTGCGCCGGAGGGGCGGCACCGCCGGGACCGGGGCGCACCGGCAGCCGCGGCTCTGCCTCGGGAAACACGGCTCGACCATTTCTTGCCAGTTTATCGCAATCGACTTAGGGCTTCCAGTTTTCTGTCGCTTATTTGCTATTGCCCTCTAGTGGAAATAGGGCGGCCGGTGGCTTGGCTTCCCAAGCGCAGTTCTCTCCCATGTCTTATTCTCTGGGGCTATCTCCTTGGTTATATGATGTTGCAATATTGTTTACGTAGATTTTAACATATAACTTTGCTGTTCGGTTTTATTCTGTGCAGGAAACAAATATGTGGTCTCTGAAATGGATAACTAATGTGGTGCCGTGTCTGGGAGTAAAAGAGACTTCCCTGCTCAGCAATGTGCTTTACAAGGGCAGCTGCAGAAGATATTCTCATTTCAGGCTTAGAATAATTCAGTCGAGCAGAGTCAGAATTCTGAAGTGAATTTTGTGTACGCTGCCAGCACCCACCAGCCTGGTACCAGGAGTGATCTTCTCTGCAAGCAGAAATACTGCCTTTTTACTATTTGTATTTCTATCTGAAGTCTTTGCTTTTATTATAAAGAGTGAACTGTTTAAAGCACACTCCTTCCAATCAATCATTTCACTTTGTCAGACAAGCCAAATCATTTATTGAACGATTTTGGCTAATCAAAGTCTGTCTTCTTATAGAGATCCTAGAAGATGGTTTATTAATGAGACCTAGATTTTTTTTTCCCTGGTTGTAATGCAGGGAGATCTTAATAAGCAATGAATTGCTGTGTCTGCAATCACTTTTGAGAGGCTTAAAAGGAAAACAATAATACTATGACTAATGTGATCACTCTCCCTACACTGCCATCCGGCGGATGCAAAATTCATTTCCTTTTGTAAATGTGAAGGGAAATTCTCCTACTGATATCACAGCTTGCAAACTTGGACCAAGCTGACTCTCACTTGTAACACAGTTTCCAGACCAGTGAGGAAAATGTTGGTTATTCTTTAATTCTAGTTGTTTCATATTAGAAAAAGAAGATTTCCAGTCTCTCATCTACAAAAAACATCCTCTATCTTGTAATGGAAACCTGTCTGGATCTTGAAAAAGGGCTCTGAAAGCTTCCCAGATTCTCTGCTCTCAGTATCTGGCATGGAGAGCCCGTGTTTTGGTTTCCTGGTTTTGGAAAAAAGGTTGAGCTCTGATGTAGATTTTCAGATAATCAGTGTGTGGGCTATTAACAACAGAGCCTAGGGTCAGATGCAGCACTGCATTTTTGGTTTCAGGTGGAGGGACTTGGGGACAAGGATTAACTCTTTACTTTTTCCCTCCGGGATTGAAGATTGAAACAAATAAAAGCAGTTTGTGGTGCTCAACCTCATACCTGCTGGTCTGCAAGTGGGACCTCACAATGAGACATCTCCCAGTGCAGCAAAACTCACTGACCACCACTGACTGTGTTGGACACTTCACTGCTCCAGAGGAATCCGGAGGAGTGAGTACTGGGAACGGATGGTGGCAATGTGAAAGACTGAGTCCTTCAGCTGAGCACAGAGCTGTTAGGGCTCTGTCAGTGCCTGCATCTCTCTCTGTTTCTGGATCCTACATAAATCAGTGCAACAGCTGCAGCAATAAGATTTCCTGTGCCTCTCTGCAGGAGGGCTGTGGAAGTGGAGCAGAACAGGACCAACTCTGGCATTTTGGCTACTGCAGGTGAGCCAGGAAATCACCAGGAAGTGGCATCCATCCCCTGGAGACACCACTGCCCATGCTAGTCATGGTACCAGTCCTTGTGTGGGAGCCTTGGGCTTTTCTTCAGAGCCCATCAGCCCTCCAAAGGGATTCTGCAGTGTGAGGTATTTGGGGCCAGGAAGGTCCCAGTCTGGAGGGGGGAAGTCCTGCTGCCTCACAGTGCTGCCAGTGTGTTCCAGTCCTGAGTCATTCCCGTGCCTGTTTGCTTTTGGTATTTATTTATTTACCAGCGAGGTGTCGGCCCAAGCAGGCTGACTGTGCCGAACTCCTTCGGTGGCCTGGTGGCTGCTGCCAGCTCTGTCAGAGTCCTGCAGTGCTGGGAGTGTTTCACCCAGAGGCGAGGGGGAGAGAGTCATGCTCCTCTGAGAGCAAGGCCACTGCCAGCTCCCGTCAGGAGCGTGCTTGGCTCTAGGTAACGAGTGCAGCAGCACTGGGTAAACTACTTTCACCCTCACCACAGAGCCCCTGGCTCCCAGATCTGCTCCCTGAACTGGCAGGGGGGTAGAAAGAGGTTAAGAGGCATATCCTTTGCTGTAATTATATCCTGTTGCTAGAGATATTGTGCTCTGCTTAAAGAAATCATCATAATACAGCCTCCCGGAGAAGGTAATTACTGTGCATCTTATGAATGGCTGCATGTGAATGTCTGCTCAAGCTGCTGTCAGCAGCAAGTTTCAACACATCTTACATACCAGGCATTTTACAGCCTTAGTTTTATTTGTTTTCATCACCCCTTGCCTTGTGCTTTAGTTTTCATTAATGGATCTGGGTTTTTTTTTTGTTTGTATTGGTTTTATTTTTCTCTTTTTTTTTTTTCCTTTTTTTTTTAAAAAAAAAAAAGAGGCTAGAGTTCATGTCTTTGATGGAGCATTTGGGTGGTGGCCACAGCTCTTATTTGCTGCATTTCCATTGCTCTGTGGTGGCTTGAGGGGGACCATCTGGAAGATGTTGTTTTTGAGCTATTCCCATTTGGTAGGATCTGAGTGGGCCCTGGTTTCCTACTCTGATCCCAGATAAAATGGACTATACCACTGCTGACAAAACTTGTTGTCACTCTACCTCTAGCATAACTGCACAGATTTAAGCCCACAAGACAACCTATTTTTCCTGCTGTACTTTCTTAGCTTCTCTCTCTCGTGTTGAAAAAGGGTTAGTGGAGGATGTCAGACCCTTGAGCTTTCCAAAACCAGTCAGCTGCCTGCCTTGGCTGGCAACCAGTGCACGTGCCACTGTGTGGTGGCTAAAGTTTTGGAGGCTCACAGCCTGATCGTTCTATGCATGGAAATTGCCTTGTCCTCAGACTCTCAATCCTTTGGCTTTGCAGGGACATTTGAGCCAAAGAGATGGGGCAATACCAAAGAGCCCTGGTTTGCCACAGAAGGAGTGACCCAGCTACTTTTTCTTTCTCAAAGGTCACTCGTGCTTGTCTTTCCCCAGCACTGTGTAATTTGCCTTCGTGTTGTGCCTGTGGGGCCACAGTGTGTGACCATGGCATCCTGCATTGCTGTACAACATCCTGTCTGTCTCATGGACAGCTCAAGGGAGGATTTGAAACTACTCCTTAAATTTACCTCTTTGTGAAAATGGCTGAGGCTTACTCATGCAATGCTGAAGCTGAATTATCTTAGTACCCTTGCTGATTTATTGTGTTTGTGGCCAATCTTCTGTGCATGCTGAGCATCTGCTACGTTGCATCCTGAGGTGGTTCCATTCTAGTGCTGTGTCCATCCTCCTCTGATTCTTGGTGAAGTCTGAAAGGAAGCCTGGCTGCCAGAGGATGGAAGGTGCTATAATAAATGTGAGCTCATAATGTTGTTGTTAAAAATAACTGGAGCTAAATTATAAAGAAAAAAATCAATTTTATTCAGTCCTAGCACGAGGGGGAAATGGACGTGAGAGATTGGGCAATCCTTCTGTAAGTTCTTTCTTTAGACTATATTTAAACCGCATTGAGAGCCAGATTCTCAGCTGGTGTCAATTGTTATTGACTTCAGTGGACTGAAGCTGGTTTACACAAGTTGAGGCTGCTAAATGCCAGTATTTGGATGAAGCTGAGGCAGCTGGAATTACTTTTGCAGAAAACTCTAGTCTGATGCTGGTTCAAAAGCTCTGAGCCCTCCTGAGTGCTTGAGCCATCGGTGCTCTGATTTAGCAGCTCTTTCAGGATGCGAATGTTATGAAAAGACCTTTACTTGGGTCAAAATTTACTCTAATCTTAGCTAGATTCTGCAACTCTAGTATCTGTCATTATTCTGTAGTCACTGCTTTAGATGGGCTCCTTTGAAAAACTCTGCAAAACCTTTTTTTACTTGCTACTTTGCTGGCATCATCTCCTGTCTAGACACTCTAATTATGAGAGCCAGGGAGCATACAGTGTGATGTGTAGATAAACCTGGATAACTCCAAGGCAACCGAGTGCTGCTTCCATCCCTCCCTGATTGCCCTCCAAACCAGTTTTGCCCATTTGTTGTCTTCTTCAGTATGAACATTAGCAAAGTGGGGACTGTACAGTGCCACCTGGGCAATATTCATTTGAATTTTGCATTCAGAAGCAAGTGTTCCAAGCCATAGAAATGGAGAGGCAAACCTCAAATTGCAGTGGAATCTAGCAATAGTGGGTTAGCCTTCCTTACTTCTGTTTTTCAGTATGCCTAAAAAGTCTCTGGATTAAATAAACAACCTCCCCCACCACCACTGTCAGCAGAATGCATTAAATCTGTAAGCTGATTTGAGTAATTTTTGTGTACTCATATCCACTTTAATTCCCTTCTTATTCATGGACTTGTTTTTTATTTATGCCAGCACAGACTGTATCCAAACTCAACCTCTATCTATTTCAGCAATTTTTTTTTAAATAAGAGCATTTAAAGCTATTGATTTAAAAGGAGACCATCAAATAATCAATACGATATAGAATATTGGAATGCATTTTATTGTTTCAGTTGCTGTCTGCAGTATGTCACCTCCTGAAGTGAGTAATAAGAAGAAAAAATCACTTTTTTTTATTGCCCTTCTTTAATATGTCATCTTTCCTGATTCCTCACTGTAAGTGGTAAGAATTGTCTGTAATATTTAGCAAGGCCCCTGGGATTCAGACTCTTTCTCAAGTCTCTGCACTTGGAGTGCCACACTTGGGTTTCCATGAGTCTCTGCAGGAGCTGGGGCACGTGAGAATAATCTGTTTGCTGCATTTTGACTCCAAATCAATGTGCTTTGATGTGATTATAGGGAGGGGTTTTTTGTTTGCTTTTTGTTTTCTTGATAGCAGCTTTTGAAAATCACCTTACTGGTCCATGGGAGAAGTGCCACCACGCAGCTCCTTTGCTCCAATGGAGGCACTTTTTGCACTCCTGGCAGTGACATGGGTGAGTGAATGCTCTGGGACATGCATTTAGGGTCCAGCTCTTTAAAGTCTGGATCAAAAAACATCTTTTTATGAGTCCTGGTAATGGAAACATGCCATGAGCATGGATGACTTGAAAAAAATTGATAATAGAGCTGGTTAATGGATGACTTGGATGAATCTCCTAGCTTTGGGCTCTGACAGGAGCTGTTGAGTTCAAGCTGCACAGTGCTGCCTCTGAGAAAATTGCACAGGTTTAATTAGAATCTGTTTCCCAACTGATGGAAAAGTCTATCTCAATGCTCTTCTTTCAGTGTAAGCTTGGGGTTTCATCTGAATTCACCTAGGACACATCAGAGTGTATCTTTATAAAGAGCTGAATTTGGTGACTGATGTATTGAAAGAGTGAATCTCCAATCCTGAGCCCCTAAAGTCTAACTCCAGATGAGATTCTAGATCAATCTATGTGGGGGTGTCCTCACCCTGCATTTAGCCAAATCTGAGACTCCAGATGGAGCTGTGGCTCTAGGACTTTTCCCAAAAGAGACTTGGGAAAAATCAGAGTCAAGGCCAGGCCAGCTGCAGTCCTGTATGGAAGTGGGAGCTCATCTTTCTGCTCCCAGCCTTTCTTACTCTCAGGCTGTTGATTTGTTTTGTGTTGGGTTGTTGGATTCTTGTTAATATCTCAGAATTTGGTGCATGCACATGAACCCAAGGAGAAAGAAATCTCCATGTGAGGGAAACACACTTCTTTCCCTTCTTTTTTCCTCCCCATCACTGTGTCACCATGTCAGTGTGAATGGATGCATGGACTTTGTGCTTCAATGGCTTCCTGCACTGGATGCAACTCTCAACCAGCTTCCCGTGTTCCAGGGTGACACAGCCACATCATCCCTTCTCCTTCTGTTGATTTTCAGAATGGATCATCTTCGTTACCTTTTGCATTGCACTGCTACTTAACCTGCAGCAATAGCAAGAAGCTGGTTGGCGTTGTTCCGTATGAGACCTGTAGGAAGAGTAGGTTTGTACTTCCTACATTGGTTTGAAGGCAAGGGTGCCAGGCTGGGTATGCACTGAGCGTCCCACTCTGGTTATTTTACTCCTTTCCTTGCTGGGGGATGTTTCCACACAATGTACTATGGCAGGCTTTGAACCAATTTGTAGTTCCTTTGTTTACGATGAAATTAGTTCACTTGTTTTATGTAAACTCTCCATGAGATTGTTTACTTTGGCACAGGGATCCATGTGCTTTCAGAGATGAAGGAATTTAGCTACTGGGAGCTTGTTTAGTTTAGTTTGTTGCATTTGCAAAACAGATGGTGGAGGGGAAAATATATGTGTGGGGAGGCTTTAGGACAGGATTTGGTTAATGTTTGCTGCCTCTGTAGTTTTCTTTGTTGTTTTCTGGCTGGAGCAGGATAGGTTTCCATCACAGGGAGAAGAAAGACAACAGATAAGAATTGATATGCATTTTGCACACAGGGAAAAATAAATATGATATGGACTTGAGCTGTCATTTTGTGGGCATCTTTGCCAAGGTGGAACTCCCAGTTTCTAGGGCTGGTGGAGGTACCTTGGGGGCCTCATACCTTGACTTGGCTCTGCTCTCTGGAGCCCCGTGGGCCTCAGCAGACCTCTGAGGCATCTGTGATAGCATTGCTGTGCTGCTGCAGAGCAAAAGGAGGGAAATCTTCACAAGATATGTCCCCAGAGCTGGCTGGGGTGAGGCCATCCCCATGACACTGGGGTGTCCTTTCAGTTAATGCATTTAGGTACAGTTCTCTGCAGTTGTCCTCAGTGGAAAACTGAAGCAGAGAGTAGAGGAGGCAGGACCTATTCAGAGTTCCACAGAGGGTGCCCGAAGGAGAATGAGGGTGGATCCCAGCTCTGCTCAGCCAACTATTTGAGCCTTGTGTCAGGCGGATCATTTTGGAACAGGCCAGAGTTTCCCTGTTCCAAGGGCCAAATTAGTGCCAAGTTGTAAGGGATGCTTGTAAGGCTCTGCCATGTCCATCTGTGGTAGGTTATGCATGCTGGGTTGTAGGGCATTGGGAGAAGTGTCACTTCCACTGCACTTCCTAACTAAAAGGTTGTCTGTTCTTCTGGGCTCTGCCACTCTGCTTTATGTATTTGGGAGACTTGGCCAAAATCCTCTCAAACCTTCACGTCTTGTCTTTGGGTTTGTAATGGGGAGCAAGCAACTCCCTCTTTGTAAGATCCTCACAGGAATGATCTTGGAGCAATCAGCCCTAATCAAACTTGGCACTTGCTCAGGGCAGGATCATATTCCCCTGCATTCCTGCATGGATATGGCAGCCAAAGAATCTGTCATCGTGTCTGATGACCTTGCCTGCAGTGCAGAGTGCCAAGAATGGCCCATGTTTTCTCAGGGTGGGGTGCTGCCCACCACCAATGGCCGGCAAAGCGTGATGATGGGGTGAGCGTGCCCTGGGATTGCTGGGGCATTTGCTGGTGGGCTTGGTGGGGGAGGAGCCCACATGCCACCACCTGGTTATTTTGGGCAATGGACTGAGCTGCTGAGCTGGATCTTTCACAGCTTCATCCAATCTTCTGCCCCTACAGAAAATTTCTCGGATATTAACACTTTGCCCATGGAGGTGTCATGTTTCTGAGAGACCTCTGTGCTTCCCCGTAAGAGCCCAGCGCATATGCTTTTGCCCTTCTTCAAATCTCAGAGCTGAAGGGCGGTGGTTAAAGGTGCTTGAGCATTTTGCAAGCCTCCACTGACAGAAGGATGGCTGTCTTGCAGGTCAAAGAGTTTTCTGTCTGCTTACTGACCTCTTTTTTACCAAGGCTAGGTAGGTATTGGTTACATTTGGACAGATGCTGCTGAGCCTAGTGGAGACTTTATTAGCAACCATTTAACCCTTGTCCCTTTTAGATTTTTATGAGCTTGAGAAGTCTTATATCCCTTCAATTTCCATATGAAGAAGTTGAGGCATAATGAGTTGCAGTGGTTTGTCCCAAACAAGTCTAACTAGAAAAGTTCTTGAAATTCAAATTTCTTCTTAAACAGTCAGATTCTTGATAAGAATGTCCTTCTGCTTCTGGTAGTAGAGCCTGTTGGCATCTGTGTGAAGAAAGAGGGCATCTTTCCTAAATGGGAATTACCAGGAGCATGCAATCTTGCTTCTCCTACTGTGCCCAAAATGACCAGAGAGATGTTGGAGCAGGAACAAACCATTGTCATGGATGAACCAGCTGTGGAGAATAACAAAAGTCAATGTCTTCCTTGAGCAAGATGACTTCAGCCATATGTGCTGTAGCATCTCAGTGCCCTGTTGCAGGGTGTGCCTGCAAGGTGAAATGTAGCTTCCAGGCATCGCCTCGGAGCAGTGCTCTTCAGGATAGGCTGGATTTTGCCTGGCTTTGTGTGCACGTGTGGTTGCCAACACCTGCACAAAGCAAAGGCAGAACAGACCTGAACAGCAGCATTGGGTGCCTGTTTGACCACGGCAGGGCGCATGGCCAGGTGAAGGTGTGAGCAGCAGCAGCACTGAAGGTGAAAATGATGCTGGCAGGGTTTTCTACTGGGCTCCAGCCCTGTGTATCTTTATTCTTCCCGCATCCTGTGTTACAGCCCAATCTTTCTCATAATTGTCCACCTGGATCGATTGCAGAGTAAGCCCTGCAGCCAGCTGTGGGAAGCACAGATGTATGGCACCATGCAGCATGTCCAGGGATGGCCTGGCAGAGGTCCTGCCTGGAGTCTCATGCTCTTCCCAAACTCTATTTGCAATGCAGGTAAACTGTAGAGGAGGGCAGTATGTGTAAGACAAGAGAGGTACACCAATGTGTCTGCATTTTCCTGCCTCTTTGCAGGCTTTTCAATGAAAGACAAAATAGTTGCATGGCCCTTGGTGTTATGGGTTTGCAGTTTCTCTCTTGAAGCTTTAAGATGTGGATCACAGGCCTGTGTTGGTAGACACTACACAGACAGCTAAGAGAGACACCATCCCTGTCTTTAGGACTAGATACCATATCAGGCCAAAGCAGGATAGCTCGTGGGTGGAGTAGTGCTGGAAGGATAAAGTGACAGTGCAGTGGAAGGGTGTAGTGGAAAATCAGGAATTGCACCTTGCAACTAGTCTAACCAGGACCCTAGGGGAGAAGGTTTACAGGTGTTGTGGAAGCAGCTTTGCACACCTTTATGGGAAGGTGTTTGGCAAAGAGCTAATTCTCAAACTTTGGTGCATGACCCCTCACTTAACCACTAATTAGTGAGTGCTGCAGGACACCACCACTGCAGTTCATGGGAAGAGACAGTTAGGAAGGGAGTAAAAGGTGTAGGAAAGGAGATAATTTCAGGAATCTCTGAGATGTCTTTGCCTTGGCTGGCCTTTTCAGACCTTGTGCACTCTCTGGCCTGCCCTTTTGGCTACAGTGCCTGTGGTGGTACCACTGCAAAACCACTGCTGTGTACACTTGGGAGACTCCTGTGATGGGATAGCACAGGGCAGGGAAGGGTAGGGGTGAGGAGGACAAATGCACCAGGGGTGGTAGGTTGGTAAGAGAAGGGCTGTGTGCCCTGCACAGATTGAAGTTGAAAACTACTTTGTCATCTGGTTGTGCAAGAGTGTCTGAGGCAGAGGGGATGTGTGTGATGGGCAGGAAGGGGTGCCTGCATGTATGCATAAGGAAGTACCTGCAGCAGCTGTTGCAATTGTTTTAATAAAGGAATGTTTCCCTGAATTTCTCTTTTGGCACCCGAGGGCCCTTCCCAGGATGCCCTTGCTGAAGCTGCTGTTTGATTTCCAGGGCAATTGCAGTGCACACACACAGAGCCCCATCTTGTTCATGCAAACCCACAATCCCATCAGCACATGGCTCCTCTTCCTTTTGCTAACAGGGAAAGGGGGATGTGGAGGTTGGAATAATGACAGAGCTGATTATAATGAATATTTTTTTATGTCTGAAGAGTGAAAGTCCTGCCCAAGTCCCCCAGCTGAGCACAAGCCAAAGTGCTAAATCCCTGTAGGGGTGTGTTTTATTACTGACGCTCTGCGTGTTGAGGCTGGTCGCAGGGTCTGATGCTGTGTGTGTGGAATTTTTGTGGCTATTTTCTATTGTGCCAATGAAAAGAAGGATCCCATCCGTATAATAAAAAGGAAACTTGGAGGTTTCCACGCCTACATGGAGGTGAATGCTTGCAGCATTGGTGTTTTCAGTAAGCATTTTACCTTCACATGACTTTTCTGTATGATCACATTGCAGACGATGGAGCAGATGTTCCTGGGGTTGGAGTATGATGGGATTCTCAGTGGCCCTTCCACAAAAGTTTTGGCTGCTCCTTGGTTAGGCTGGTCTGTAGCTGGCTTTTTAATAGTCTCGTGATTCTTTACTGGGCGGCCTGTGCTGGGTTTGACTCATCCCTGACTCTTCCTCTTTCAGGAACAGGGCTCTGCCAGAATGATGGGGACAGGGAAGCACTGATGGCTTCCTGATCCTCTCTTGACCAGCTGAGTGATCTCAAACAGCTCCTCAGGACTCTGTTTTTTCTTCGTGCCTGATGTCACACCCAGGTTGAAGGCTGAGCTGGGGATGGAAGTTTCCCTCAGCTGGGTTGTCAGTGTAGCAGTAGTGAGGGAGCTGCTCTTCCCAAATCAGTCCAAAGCCACATCCTGCAAGCACTGATCACTTCAGTGGGCTGAAAGGAACCTTCAGCACACACCAAATGGACAGGAGAAAGTGGTTCCCTACGTGACACCCTACAGGTACCTTTAACTGGGAATGGTAGCAGCTAGCTGCAATCCTGCAAGCTTTCAAAGATCATCTGCGCCTTTTGGATGAGAAAATGTGGAGAGCTCAAGGAGTTGGCAACCTGGGTTGTCTTTGTGCCTGTGCAGCCCTTGGTTGCATAAAGCAAATTTCAACCATCAGAGTACATGTCACTCCCCTGAGAGAGAGGCTGCCTGGACACAGTGCCCAGGAGCTTACAGACATCCCTCCTCTCTGTGCCCCTCACTAAGGAGGGATGGGTTTTCCCTGCTGTAGCTGTATTTCTTTTGCCACCATAGCAGGTGAGAGCAGGTTGGGACACAGGCCCACAGGTGACAGCTCACAGCTTCTGCACCCAGCTTCAGCCTTGTCTCAGGTAAGGAAGAGGATGATTCCCTGTGAGGTAGCTCACTGTTTTTCCTTTTCTATCAGCAGAAATTCCACCAGGAGAAGGCTGCACCACACCAACCTTGCTATTCTCAGCATTCCAGGATGGGTGTCTCTGCATCTCCCACACAGCTGGCCCATGTACTGCTGTTGCTCAGCTTCCTCCTTTCTGCCCTTTTGGCAAGGATGTGGACAAAAACAGCTTATAAATCTGTTCAGATTGTGAGCTTCAGTGTCTGACCCTGGATCTCCAGTCTGTACTTGTAATACCTGCAACTCCAATGTGATCTGCCATGCAGGGGTGAGATGCTTTGGGCTTTGAACTTTGCATCCCAAAAATGCATTCAGCTGTTTGACAGAGGTCTGATGTTTTCTCTGAAACTTTATTATTATTTTCACTGGATTTTTTTTGACCTTCCAAGTCCTATTTTTTTTTCTTCTCTCCCCCAGAAGAGCATGCTCAGCAGCTAAAGGAGAAAGCTGGCTGGAGCATGCAGACTGTGAGCAGTGTAGGAGCTGCTGGGAGAGAGGACAGGCAGCAGGAGGGCTGTGACAGAGCACGTGGCTCCTGCCCTCAATTAGCCTGTGTGGCCATCACTGTTGAAATGAAAGCCCAGCGGGTCTCCAAGGAGTTCTCTCGTGGGTCTTGCTGTATTTATAAGCTGGGACCACAGTATAACTTAATTTCCTGAAATGTCAAGTGGCTTAAACTGGCTGCCTGCTCTATTGGTAGTGTTTTGTTGTTTGTTTTTTTTTTAATGAACACATTGTACTTCCATTTCCTGCTAAAAAATTCCTATCAGTGTTTGATGATTGCTTAATAAGAGAAATCAGTAAGCACATGGAAAGTTCACATCCTGCAGATGAATATAATGACTATAAGCTTTCTTCTGGGTTGCCAGGGGTTGGTGGGGTTTTTTTGGTTGTGGTTTGATTTATTTGTATTTTGATCCTTCCGGCTGAGAACATTGATCTGAAACTGTATCCTGAAATGCTGAGACCATTGGTGAACTGTAGGAGGCCTTCAGCAACCATCAGCTTTACTCCAGAAGGAAAAGGTAGAATTTCCTGGATGAGCTAGCTGGAAGAAGCTGTATCAAATTGGGAAAAGTAACAACGTTGAGGACAAACCTGTCATGTTTTTACTACCTGTCTTGTGAAAGACTCTGAGTTTTGTTTGATTTCGCAAGAGAAGAGGGCTTATCTAATTGTATTGTGGGTGTAAACTCTTAGGAGTGACTGTAGGGCTTGCAGGCAAGCCTGAAGGGTCCCAAATGGGTTTGTTGTTATTTTTTATATCTCTGTTTCTAGACAAGCCTTTATATTATTTCATAGGTGTGATTTCTGAGTCCTGTTAGCTCTTTATTCAGGATCAGTCTTTTATAATTCTTGTGTGAGCTAAAACGCTTTTAGACCTAGAGATACTGCATTTATAGGGAACCTGATAAAAAATTTAAAAACTCTTTTCTTCACGTTAATTTTCATTGCTAACTCTAATACTCCTCTGTCTAGAGCTTTCTCACTTCAAAGTGCTGTGCAGTCTGTCAGCTAACTGCACAGCCCAGGTAAATGGGAGGTAAATAAAACTCCCAGCCATTCGTACGCCTTCTGAGTTTTTCCTAAGTCTCTGAGTGTGGTGTTGAGCAGGGAGCCATGGAGAGACACCCATTGGGAAATATTTGGCAGAGGGACTGACTGACAATTTAGACTGTCTGAACACAGGCCTGAAAGGAAAATCTTGTGTTGTCACTGTTTGCTTTCCAAATGTCTCTTGCAATTTGTGTCCTCTCCCAGCTCTGTTTCATAGTTCCCATCTCCTTTCCTCTCACAAGACCATGGTTTCCCAAGCTGTGGGGGAGAAAAGAACTAGCCAGCAATTGTAATGGAAACCATTGCCTGATTAGGTGTCAGGAACTTATTGAAAAAAATGCAATTTTTATGCCTATATTTTAGAACCCAAGGGCCAGTGAGAGAGAAATTGGTCAAGCGAAAATAAAAAAAACCGAAACATAACGAGCATTCTAATCCTTAAATGACAATTAGCCTTGATCTGGAGCTGAGGACTGCTTTTTTGAGCAGGAGCAAAGCACATTTTCTCATCACGCCACAGGCATATTCTTTTGTTTGGCTCCTTCCCATTTCAGTGCCTTTATATATCCCACATGCAGGAGTATCATCTGATTACACAGTAATGCTTTGCTTCCCTAAATACTGGAGAATATTAAGACACTGAGGTAGATGAACCTTGGGATAGGGTACTGCCTGTTGCAGAGGAAAGATTTGTAAATTTTTTGTTGTCAGGTCCTGGTGTCATCCCTTTGTGTGTGTGTGTGCACACTCCTGGGTGTAGAAAGTGCTAATGTCTAATCACATTCCACAGAAGGAATATGAGATGATTGAAGAAAGTATTCTGTTTACTTATTTTTAGGGAGTGTAATTGCAAGCAGGCACTTCTAGCATGGCAAAGCTTAGACAAGGTGTTAGAAATAAAAAATATCAGTCAAATGCCAGAATTTTGAGCATAGTCATGTGACTGTGTTGCCCATGTCCTCTGGCTGTTCAGAGCCTTTGTGACTCTTTACTGTCATAGAGGGCGAAGGATGCAGTGACTGATGGTTTCATGCCTGGCCATTGTGAAAGCAATGGGCTGTAAATCCATGTACTTCCTTACTAGTGTGGCCATCACTTTGCATTAATCTGGCCACTCTCACTACCCAAATTTCTGTTACAACTTTATTACAGGCTACCCAAACCAAGGAAAGAGAGAAGTTTTGCCCTTCACAGATAAACCATTTCCTTGGGGGCCTGGTCCCACTGGCATCCTCTGCCCCAAATGAGTTGGAAGCAGCTGAGGTCACCCAGGAGCATTGCAAGAGGCTCCCCTGTCTCCTCACCCCAAGGGGCTGAGATATTTAGACAGCTGCCTCACTATGAATGGGACTCTCTGGCAAAAGAATTAAGCAAAGATTAAAATCAGTTTTAGCTGTTAAATGTGTGCTTTGCACAGCATTTAGCAACTAAAAGGCTAAATTATCTTTGAACTTATGCACGTGGTTTTAGATGTGATCCACACAAGTTGCTCTTTTTTTCTTTTGTCTACAAGAAGCTGAAAATCAGGATAAAAATGAGATGCTGGTGTCAGTAAGGGCAGAGCTTTTTGTGTAGGCTGGAAGGCAGTGCCTGGTCTGCAGGGAAATAGGGCACCTACTGAATGAGAATAGGTTAAAAAATTACTTTAACACTTGTCATTTAAACTCTCCTGTTTAATGGAAGTTCATGCTCTTGATTAAGGAAGTGCAAGTGTGCATGAAGGTAGGAAAATGAGACTGCTCAGAGGGAAAGCCAAGCTCCTAGCTGGAGGGAAAATTTACTCTGGATGTTGATGCTTGGGGCACAGAGTGTGAAATCTGGGAGGTGAAGAGCACTGCAAGACCTACATAGGTCAGTGCAGAGCAAATCAGATTGAGTTTTAGAAAGTGCTGCAGGGAGATAAGGAGGAATTTGATGCTGAGTTTTAATAAAATAGGAAGAGGGGCTCCATGCCCCTGTGCAGCCTGGATGCTTTGGAAAGCTGCTCAAGGCTCAAGATATCCGTGTCAATGAAAATACAGACAATGGGAGAAGGTAACATGGTTGATAAAACGTTGGTGCCATTTAAAAACCCTTTAGGGAAGCAAGTAAGCATTGCCAAATGGTGATCAAAAATTCTGGATCTTCCTATCCAGTATGAGCCAAATCATGACATAAGACAAACTTTTTTCAGTTTGGGGTTTTGGTTTTTTTTTTTTAACCTTTAGATTACCCTTAAATTATATTTCAAGCTTCTTTCTTAACCACAAAGCATGAAATTATTACAGAAATGGTTCCAGGGATCAAAAGTGAATTTTTCATACAGCCACTGAAGGAGGGCTGATTGGAAGCCTTTTCTTGCATGGCCTTTCACACAGTTAAGAAGTCCCTCTTGCTCCCTGTAACCAGCTCTCTCCTTGCCTAAACACCCCAGGTTGTGTGTTTGCTGGAGATGGTATTTCTCAGATTTCTTTCCCCTGGACTCTGTGATCTGTCCACATCTTTTTTTGAAGGGTGAGTGGGGCTACAGGCAATCCACCAGTTGAGAGCTTACCTGTGCTGAGAAGGCAGGAAGGATGCCTTTACAAGCATGGCATCTTTCACTGATTTTTACTAAATTAAACATCCCCACCCCCAATTTTTGCAAATTATCGAGATGATTTTGACTTTTGATCTGCTCTTCTATATAATGTTAGCCCATCTTAGCTTTTTTATTTTTTTGCCTGCAGAAGTGGCATACATATTGTCAATTAATTAATGTGATTTTCTTTATGAAACTATTGAATGAAACTAATTTCCAGGATCAAGCCTGTCAAGCAGAACACCCAAGATGATGTGACTTATGAAATGCTTATCAGGTGTACCAGCTGCAACACTTTTGCTCTGTTTAGGAGATTAATAGTTATTTTTCTCCTATTCTTTCTGTTTCACGAAAGCATCTCATGAGAAAAAAAAAAAAGTTGGTAGTAAGTAGTTCAAGAGCTGTCTTGGGTCCAGATTCAGACCATCTGACATCAGCTCAGACTTTCTGATATCATGTACAGGTAGAGTCCCAGCCTGGCCTGTCACGACCCTCTGAGCTTGTCATAGCTCTGTTTTGTGACATGTAAGGTGTGGATCAATAAACTTAGTTCTGTTAGCAGTGGTGAAGGTCCTGCACTGATGTCAAAGAACCAATGCTATGAAAAGGCCAGATTCAAGAAAATGTCAACAAGAACTTTTTGCTTCAGTGATGGGCCAGGCATGAATATGATTTATGAAGTGAAAGGTATGGATTATGCATTTGAGAAAGCCATTAAGGGTTAGTAACATGCTTTAACAGAAGAAAAATCTCCAGCTCCAGCAGCTTTGATTTGAAGGTATCACGGGAAAAGCAATTTCTTCTGGCAATTTAACAATGCAAATCGGTTCTAAGGTGATGATGAGAAGATGAATATGTTAGCCAGAGTAGAACTGAGCAGCAGCAAAGCCTTGGTGTGGCAAGGTTCACCAAAGGCAGCTTTGAATGACAAACACCAGTTTGGGCAAGAGGTTTTCACTCCGAGCCAGCCAGGAGAGGTTAGAGATCTGCACAGGACATGTTCCTGATGGCTCCACAGCTCTGTCCTTATTTCCATGGCTCTGCTGGTTGCCTACCACCTCGGAGAGGTGCTGCAGGCACTTTCTAGTGCGCTTGTGTCATTGGTCAGAGATCTCTGTGTAAGTAAAATCAGGGAGAGATCCATACCATCCCTGCACAACCGATATTTGCAGATGATGGGTGAGGCAGTGGTGTCTCAGGGAGCTACACTGCCTTGGGCTATGATCTCATAAGTTAAGCAGGGTTGGGCCTGTTTGTTTTTGGATGGGGACTTAGAAGGAGAAGTTGATTGCTACAGTCAATTTGACTTGGTAATTCAGAAGGTGGTGCTCTTCCCCCTAGGTAGCTCGGGCTGACATGCCAGAATGATTAGGCTCACCACAACTCCTAACCTTTTAGAAAAAATGTAAACCCAACATCCTCACCTTTCCAGAATGAACATCACGGGACTCCTGCTGTAACCCCAAAGTCCCAACCAAATTCCATCTCAAAGCAACCACACCCTGCAGATGAAGATCCACCCTGCCCTTCCAGGAGGATGCAGTAAACTTTGCTTTCCCTGCTGGGTCGCTTGGGACCTCCAGCTGAACTGCTGCAGAGCTCGGGAGAGATGGCAGCAGTGCTTCTGGGGCAAGCAGCAAATGCCCTCTAAATTAACCTCTGCAAGTGTCCTCACTGTAAAAGGAAATGTTTAAATGGGAAGTGTTTTCCCACCAGTAGGGATTTTGGAAACCTTGGTGGTACCTGGTTTGAGTTATGTCCCTGTTGTGCTGAATGTAGCAGCTGGTGCCTCTCTCTGTTTTGCCTTTGTCTCTTCCTACTGCAGCACAGGCTCTCACAGCACAGGCACGCTCTGTTGCCCACTGCCCTCTTAGAGGGACATAAAAAATTTCGTTAGCTGTTTTGCACACCTCTTAATATTCCAGTGTGGCTACTTGGGCCAAATTCTAGAGTGAGGTAAGTTATTTAGCAGCATGTAGGTGTAAAGTGCTGCAATTTTCTGTTCTGAGTGGGTGGTAAGGTAGGGGTGCAGCAGGAAAAGCAGCAAAGAGGATGGCATTAGATAACATGCTCTCTGTGCCGAGGGCTGCTGGGAAGGCAGCTCTGGTTGCTTTGGCCATGTCTAAAGGCAGATTTGCTCAGTATTTGTTTGTTTTCTAAGCTGTGAATGTGCTTGTGTGCATTCTTCTCTTTTGGTTTAGCTTAAACCTTTCCTAATCCTGTTAGCAGAGATAAATCTCCCTGAACCACAAGTAAGTGTCTGCACGGGAGTTTGCACGAGCTGAATTAATTCTGCATGAAATCACGCAGGGTGCCCTTGTGTGGGTAAACACAACCTCGTGTTCCTTCCAGCATCCTTGGCTTTCCCTACCCCGCTTTCCCTGCCTGCTCTCCCCTCTTGGCAGGGGAGGTCACATTGAAGCACCTCATGCTCAATTTCCACAGGAAAATAAGCAAATCCCCCTTCACCACCAGGAAAAGGGCAGAGTGAACCCAGACCAGGCTTTCTGTGTGAGGTCTGTCAACAGAGACTCCCTTGAAGGGCTGTGTGCCAGCAGGACCACGGCCCTGACCCAGTGACATGCAGGAGGAGGGGTGCTCCCAGTATTAGCCCCACTGCTCTGTCCTGGCACAGCACACTGGGAGAGGCAGCTGGGCTTAGCTCAGGATTTTGAATATTCTTTACCATGCATGCCCTGTCTTGACAGTATTTATGCAAATTTTTAAATAGAGGAAAAAGCTGTCACGTAAAACAAAAAAATTCATCCGAAGGCCAAATATGTAGGTTGGTTGGCTTCTCTGTTTTCTTCTTTTTTTTTTTCCCTCAATTAAAAATCAGGTAACCTATAAAATGATGATCTAGTTTAATATCCTCATTACATGTTCCAGGCAGTATCTGAGTCACACCGTTTGCACTGTGCTTTGTACCCCTGCGGGGGATGTAAAAGCTCCATTTTTGGAATATTCCTAGGTCCACCCCAGTCAGATGTGCCAGATGAGAGTTCCAAGGTGCAGGATTGTGTGTAGTGAAAGTGAATTCTCTCCGGATAAGCTGCTGTCAGGACAGGACCCACAGGCCAGTATCTGAGGTAATTTGTTTAGGTGGTCCTGTCCTTGCAATCCATGTCACCTTTTTGAGTGGAAACACACCTGAAGTCAAAAGAAATGCCCAATGGATTGTCTCGTCCTTATTTTTGTTTCTGGTTGGAGAAACTCCATCTAGTTTAATTCCCACCTAATGCTAAGATCCATCACCTTTAATTGTCATCAAATAACACTTATAAGGAGAAACAAAAGGAGCTGCTGGAGGATGTCTCTTCTTCAGCACTGGAAGAACTGCTTGATGTTCTCATGTCATGAGCAGCCAGTTCTCATCAGCATGGACATTTCTTATGCAAGTAGGGGTCTTCTGGCTTGTTTGGACTATTTCACCTGGGTATTTTTGCAGAGAGAACTAGTAAGGTGCTTACTGGTTAATACCAACTGTGATAATGTGTTTTGTGACACAGATTCTCGTTTGCTCAGAGCCAGAGTAAACCAGTCTTGCCTCCCAGGATCTGCATACTGCAACAGTCCAGAGATCACCATTGTGGAGACTTCTTTTCATGAAGACTCAAGGTCACAGTTTAGATACAGCAATCCAATAATTTATTGCTGATCCGCTCACAGCTCCTGTTATGAGCCACGTTGCCAAATCTGCCTTTCACATAACTAAGAGCATCTACACTGAGAGTTAGCACTACCCAGCTCATGTACAAGTGCCTTCATCTGTGGGGCAGCACTTATGAGCCTTTTCCACCATTACAGGATCATGGAACACCAGGCTGAATGTCATCTTCACTTTAGAGCACTTTGTACCCAATAGGAAGGGGCTAGAAATGGGATTCTCCTTTGGGCTACAGATCCCCCACCTGCTGTATCTTCATACCCCTCCCAGTGTGGTGAGCTCCAGGCACTTGGCAGATCTCAGCCCTTTTTCCACTAGAATTGCAGTTTCCTCCTTGGGCTGTGTCTAAATTTCCTTGGCGTGGAGGTAAGGGCTGACGCTACCATCACTCCAGGGAATGCAGCAGCATGCAATTATTAACTTTCAGATATGCTATGCAGATACGCCTGGAAACCTCCATTCTTTCCTTCCTTAAAAATACAAGTCTCTAGTTGCTGCATTTGCAAGCTGTGGGTCTCTGACTCTCATGGTTTGCCTGTTCAGGGTGACAGCTACAGATATAACCTTTACCTAGTAACTAATGAAATTGCTTTTCCCAGCACAGGGGTATTCCTGCATGCTATTAGCATTAGAGATTTCAGGTACCAGACCTGCTGCTGACTTCAATGAGTCTATTGTAACATTATTTGAAATATTATCTGTTGGGTTTTTTTCCCTTGAAAGTTGTCAGTTGAAATTTCTTTTTTGTTTAATGCCTTAAAGTTTTCCTTTACTTGATTTTCCCTCTTTCTCTCCTGAAACATATGCATGCATGAAAAAATTTGACTTCTGGAACTCTGGATACTTTCCTAATGCATTTAATAGTACTGAGGACATGAAATACTGTGCTGCGTCCTCTGGGAAACCTACAATTAGTGGGATGAAAATACCTTCTGTAAATGATTGAGCTCATGAAACAGTGTGAGTAATTAACATGCTGTGCAGGACAGAGCTGAAAATCCTCACAGGATTATCAGTGAGGCATTGTTTAAAAGATGTCCTTGAGTTGGACAGTGGCAGCAACACTGAGTGCAGGCATTACTCAGAGCTTCTGCTGAGAATGGAAGGTGGCAGGTACCACGTGCACTACCTGGTTAGTCTTCTGTTCTCCATTTTTATCCTGGCTGTTTCAGCTGAGAGGAGCTCTTCACAGCTTATTTATTTCATCCCAGGAGGTCTGCAGGTTGATTGGTTGGATGTTGGGGGATTTTTGTTTGTTTGTTTGATTGTTGTGGTTTGTTTTTTAAACCAGTCAGTAATGATGGTTGGGAATGCAGGGAAGGGACAGCTTTGAAAAGTTCTCTGTACATCTACTTGTGTGGTGGTCTTAGTGCATATGTGTGTATGATCTTACCCCAGGATAGGCACCAAGGGGCTGCCCACAGACCTGGTTAAACATTTAATACCTAGCTGCAGTTTCCATGCCTTGTATCCAAAGGCATTTTAGTGCCTGAAGATGCCTGCAGAGCTTTCAAAGGGCCTTTACTCATTGGATACCCAAATTGCTGTGACTTTGATGGAATTGATATGTCTAACTTTATTAGGATCCTGTGAAAATTCCTCTAGGAATCCATTTGCCATGCACCCAAAATCCTTGTGAAGTATGATCAGGGTTGGTTTTTTGTTTGGCTGGTTTTGTGCCTGCAGCTGCACTTCCCACCGCTGCAAGTCCTGCCCAGCTTGAATAGAACAGCTTTGGAAATGGCAAAGGCTGCAAGGTGCTCACACACTGTGATAACCAGTTGGACAGGACTGAAAAGGTCAGTGACAAGTTATGCAAGTGAGCGGCGGGTAATTTACTTTGTGAAGATGTTTAAAACTCACTATTGGTTTGGGGTCATGAGTGGAAGTTTATTATGATAAAGTTGTTGGAGGATAAGGTCACATTTTTGTTTCCTGGGTGAAAAGTGGGGCCAGACAAATACAGAAATAGAGTTACAAAGCACAGTTTGCAGATGTCTGGATCCTTCCAGGTGTGGGGTGGCATGAGTGACCTGGTGGGTGTGGGCTGGAGGAGGGGTATGAAAGGGGAAATTATTTGTACACAGTAGGCCTGGAGTGAATTTGAGTTGAATGAACTTTGCAGGGAGGACAGGAATGAGAGAAAGGGAAGAAGAAAGGAAAAAAAAAACAATTTCCTTGATTTAGTGATGGGAAGGAAGGTGATTGGACTGGAGGAACTGGCGTGAAGGTGTGTGTGAGTGGGTCAGACCTGAGCCATGCATGAGGGCAAAGGGGAGCTGACTTGGGTACAAAACAGGTTAAACAAGGACAATATGGCAAGGAGGTAGGAAAGGGAGAGGGAGGTGAAGGCTAGGAATGTAGAAGGTGAGTCCAGCATGACAATGGGGGTGAGATGGCAGGCAGGCCTTTCCTTTTCCAGAGGCAGTTGCTTATGAATACCCATTTTGTCTGTTTTTATCTCTCTGCAAGGAAGCTTTCCAAAAGCATGAATAATACCTTTTTAGGTAGAGGGTAAAACCCCTCCTTTTTATCCTGCTTTAATTCATGTTTCCTCTGCTTTGGTGGCTGCCTTGTACGTGGTGCTGTTAGAAGTGCAATTATCATTCTTCCTGGTTGGGCGGTATGAAGGGCGTAGCCTCTCGCAGCATCTCCTGGAGGCTTGTTACTCAAGAGAGAGGAGCTGTGCACGAGCAGCCAAATTAAACTGAGCAAAGAGGAGGCTGTTTCCACTGCAGGGATGGAACAGATTGTTTTGCTGAAGACCAGGTCAGGAGCTGGCCTAGGGGAGAATGTAGCTGGAAGCCTGCAATGTGGGGAGTTTGTGCCATGGAGCTGAAAGGCAGAGCACTGTGGGTCTTTGTGGCTTAGCCTGCCTCTCTCCCTTTTGTCCACTGCTTTACAGATGTGGGTTGCTGACTATCCTCTGCTTGACAGTGGAATATTGCCCTGCACAGACTTCAAGGCTAGAAGTTGTAAAATTCTGATCCCTGCCTCAGGTCTTCTTCAGGATCTGTTGCTTCTTAGAGAGCTCTCCAGACCTAGTTTAAAGATCCCAAGTCATGGAAAATGCAATGCATTCTTGAAAGAACCACCTTCTCCCTTCCTTTTTAAAAAAGCATCACTTTTCTCAGATGAGTTAGTCTGTTTTTTAGCTGTCTTTTACCATTGCATCACCACTGTTTTCCCTCTGCTTTTTGGCAAGAGTGCCTTACACATCACTCAGTGGTCAGCTTTGAGGGGCAAACAGTGTTTCCATCTCTATTTGCCAGGATTCCACATGTCTCTGAAGCTTTCTGAGCACCAGACAACAAACAGTTAAGGCAGCTGAGCCACAGGTCTCAGAACATTTTGCTACGGAGCCAGGTGAGCAAAGAACAGATAAAGGCAGCACCTGCCTATGGGTTTGGAACAGCCTGAGGCCATGGATAGAATGTAAATACACTCTGAAAATCTTATTGTCTGACACTTTGCCAGCGTCTTCTGGGCTCTTGTCATGGAAAATATTTCAGCTGAGGTCATTCAGTCAGCAAAAAACCAGGATTTAATACCCTCTGAGGTGCCAACTTGCTTCTTTCTTTGTGTCGATAAATAAACAAAGTAGGGTAGCATTTCATGTTGCCAGGATCATCTTTGTTTTATTAGGAAAGGCTTAAAGGTTGTTGATTTTTCTTTTTTCGTTTTTCTTTTTTTCCGCCTCTCCTTCCTTCTCTTTAAATGCAAAGACTCTATGTTTCTGCTCCCTTTCTCTGTTTGCTCCTCCTGGCTCATGCACACGCCCAGCCTTTAGAGTTAAAACTAATGTCTTCTTCTTGTAAATCTCTGCTGGCTGCCCCAGGCTGTGTTTTTAATTCCTTTATTCAGCTTTGAGATGAGTAGGAGAAAGGTGCAGCTTTTTGAGATGATGGAAGTTGCCATTTCCCTTCTTCAGTCAATTAGGCACTTTGGTTGTTTTCAGCTAATTCTCTAAAACTTTCCATTGATGATAGCACTAAGTGGGGGGAGCTGAGGGATCTGGGAGGGAGAAAAGGGAGGGCTGGTGGCTGGATTATCTACTGGTAGGATGACTGATTTGCTGCCTGTGCCTCTGGGAGAGAGAAACAACCTGACTTCAGAGCTGTATTCAGAGCAGCTGAGCTTCTGGTCAGTCAGATTTATGGTGTTTTTGATTGTATTTGTGCAGTGCCTGTCCTTTCTCAAGAGTGACGAGATGTGGAGACCCTGTCAGAGTGCTCAGGGAAACCATTGCTTTTTCTTCCAAATCCTTGCAATGGGAAATTCCTTTGAAGTTTGCATGGAGCTTCCCTTAATTATGTGTCTTGGCAGCCCTTCTCCACATCTTTCAGCTCCAGTTCCTTCCACCAGTGCCCATTTTGGGTAAATCATGGGTCTGCAGGCACTGCTGGGTGAGGAGGAACCATTTGTCTAGAGGTGATCCCTACCTATTGAAAGCCTTCACCTCATCTACATTTTGGCCAGCTGTCCCTCCCTGGCTCCTCTGAGCCTTCCTTACTGGCCTGCAATACCCAAGCCCCTGTGGGTGGTGAGTGCCTCACACAGATGTTATGGAAGGCACTACAGCATCCTGCCAAGTCCAGCAATGGTGTTCCCTTTCTTCCACTGTGCTTCAGCAATGATGTGAGAGCAAAGAATGGGCTTTGCCTTCTGAAACATCAGCTCTTTCTGCATTCAGGCAGGAAGGAATGAGATCAGTCCTTCCACATCAGCACTTTCTTTATCTTGTTGTTTTCTGCCCTAAGTCTGTCAGGGTCCGTGGCTCACCTGGTAATGAGTCTGCAAACCTTGGGGCTGGGAATCATCTCACCTGATTTTAGTTGTCTAAAACTTAGACATAAATTTAAGATTGCCATCTAGACTCCCTCTTTGCTCAGTGAGGAGTGATAAACAGCCCATGCCATTCACCTTACCCACTCTAGACATCTGCCTTAGGTTGGGATGATTCACACTTTGGAAGCTCCTGTGTGCTCCACAAACTCTCTGGGAGGCTTAGGGGAACATTCAGATCTGGACCCCTCACTCGCACAGGGCTCTTCATCTGAGAAATCCAGCACCTGCTTCTTTTTCCCATTTACCATGGATATTGTCTGTGTGCAGGGTAGGATTACATTGTTACTTGTTTTAAGGGGAGTGACTTGTGCCCATTTGACTGTTGAGGTATCTTTGTGCTGATTTTAGTTTTGATGGAGATGGTGTTCTGTCTGTGGTGGCCCAGAGGAACAGAGGAGGTTTTTATAGTGAGAAGGTAATAACTACTTTGTCAAATATTGTCATTCTGCTATCAATTTTTTTCAATCAATCAGGTGGATTTTAAGGCTACCAATTTCAGAGCTGGTGAAAAAACATGGGGGCCTAGCTTCCATTAAAACTAAAGATCTCAACTGCTTTATGTTTACCCTTATGCTAACCTGTGATTGCTTATCCCTGTGTATGTCTTTGAAGGGAAAAGACTGCAGGCATTCCCCACCCCAAATGAGACACAGACCTTAAAATACAGAGGGGAAAATAGAGCTTGGAGCCGAGCTAATCTTCTCGGGTTGCTGCTGGGAGCACAATGGTGGCAAATTGCTGTGGCAGGGGACCCTGCTCTTCAACCAAAGACAGGAACTAGGCTGACAGGACAATAATAGTGTGTTGGCTCAACTGGCAAACACACATCCCCTTTGGACAGACTCAAAATGTTACATTGAGAAGCAGTTAATACACCGTTGTGTAAAGTTCCTAATGGACTGGAGCCAGAATGCTCCATTAACCACACACATATAAAATATTCATTGAGCTTGGGTTTTGTTGCCAAGCTGGAGGAAGGGGGAGAAGCTTTGTGTATGGAGATAACACTGTCAGTATTGAGGGCTGAAGGGAGGAGTTGATGATGTGTTCTGAAATCTTTTATTCTTTTTAAGAAGAGAAGTACTTTTCATCCTTGACAGGAGGCTAAGGGGTGCAAAGAGGATTAAATGCAATACTTGCCAGGTTTTACATTTCTTGTTTAATTGACCAAGGGTTGAAGGTACCTCCTGCTTCTGTGCCAAACCTCTGATCTGTTCTGTACCATGTGCTTTCTGCAAATTAAACACAGGGTCAGTCTTTAGAAAATAAAAATATTGCAAAACCCACAATTGTGTTCCCCAGAAGGTTAGCTTCTAAACAGAAGAAAACTTCCCTAAGCATAGGAAAATGAGGACTGTGGTGTTAGGAAGTATAAGCACCAAGGTGTCTCTCTGGAAAACACATGTTCACCTCTTTTTGTGCTGGTTTTAGGTGTGTGGTAAAAGAAGCTTTGTCTTCTGGGTGCTGAATGTACAATGAACATTTAGAAGAGATTTGGTTGTGAGAATTGGCTTGACTTGCTTTGTGCTTGAATTAGGAGACAATGAGGCAAATCGTATAATCGTGTTTCAGACGGAATGAGTAAACATGTGTGCAAAAGATACTGTCCATGTGACCCCTCTCTCTCTTGCCAGAAGGCAACTTTGAAGCCAGACACATGCTGGAAGAACCACAGCACTGCTGAGGAGGAGCAGGCAGGCTGTGGTGCTGTGTGGGATGGGTAACTGGGAATACCGGGCCAGGAGGGAGCATGCAGTGGTTTGCCTCTGCTCTGGGGCCTTTTGTATCTTGTGGTGTCTGAGCAGCCTTTGAGAGGGGACTGAAGAGGAGCTGGTGACCTTCCTTGGGCATCATGTCTGCTCCTGGCTGTGTGAGTACCAAGAAAATGCAAGGGAGAGGTCCAGAAGGCAAAACATAACATTTTGATAGGAGGGGATGGTAAAGAACAGGACCTCTGTTACAGCATTCTAAAAATTGCCCCAGGCAATGAGAGACCCATTGTGTGTCTAAGGAAGTAGTGGTGTGGGAAGAAAGAGGAGAGATATCTTAGAAACAGGAGAGATGCTCAAAAATGGATGATGTCTTCTGAAATGGGGCCAGCCAGGTTGGTTGCACTACAGATGAAAACAAACACTGGGAGAGTCTTCCAAATTATTTGAGATGAGAGAAGAACCCATTCATCCTGATGGCAAGTTTCTTTCTGTGCATCCATGGCAGGGCAGAATAGCCACCAATAATGTTCAGATAATCCAACAGTCTAAGCAAATGCCCCATTAAACTAGGCACATGCAGACCAAGGCCAAAAGTATTGTGCTTTCCTAGAAATAATGCAGGCATATCAGGGGAAGATGGGTGAATTTCACTGTGCTGGCCTCAAAGAAATCATACTGAATGAAGCTGATCAGTAGCAACACTGCACTACCAGGATACTCACGATGTGGAAATAGCAGGAATAGATTTTGCCGTTGGAGAAGTGACTCACGGTCAGTTGGAAACCAGAATCCAATAAGATAAATCAATTATCTGTATCATCATTTGCCACCCACTCTCTATGAATTGGATGTTGACACACCAAATCAAGAAAAACATTATAATGAAGTTATCCTTTTAAACAGCTAACCATGGTAGTGAAAATATCCATGAAATCTCTTAAAAAATATCAGAGGCAATGGAGAGTATGCAAGAAAATAGACTGGAGAGAATTTATCCTGCTTAGGATATAAAGGACAAATATTAATTTACATTTCTAAACAGACCAATAAAAGAGAAAAGTCATTTTTGACTAAGACCTTGTTTAAATTATAGCTGTTGCACTGAAGAATGGCTTGGCAATAGTGACCATTCATGGTCAATTTCATTACTTTAGTAGGAATAATAACATTTGGAAAAACCCAAAGACCAAGACTGTTTCTATTTCAAAAGCATTTTAATATTAAGAAATTTAATTTTAATAGTATTAATGAGTACTTAAATTAATTACGAATGTGAATACCATGCCTGTATAGTGGAGAAAACATACCAGTTCCCAAAATTCACCTAACCTCCAAAAAGTTACTGCAGTTAAACAGTGGAGGAAGGGGACAATACAATGGTGTCCTCTAAAAAGTGGAAATCATGGCTAAACAAAGAAATCAGAGAGGAATATAATTTCTTTCAGGTTAAATGTAAACCCATTGCAACACAAACTAAAATGGTTTGAGGGGTGACTCATAAAACTCATAGAAAATTGTAACAAATTTCCTTCGAATACGACAGGAACAGACAGTCTGGTGGGTTCAGCAAATGCTCAGGGTGTGAAAGGAGCAGGGAAGGTCAGCAAATCCCCTGAGAGCAGAGGCACTGCCTGCACAGCAAACAGCAAAGTCCTCCAAGGGTTGAGGCAAGGAATGGTCTTGAATTGAATTGTTAACAGAAAAGCTTTTAAAACAGACATGAATGAAATGAACTGTAGCAAATCACCAGGACAAATGATATTCACTCAAATGTTCTAATTGCTCTGCTGCGAAACTCTCGGGTTCAGTCAGCCTCAGTTACCTTACCCAGCAGAGGTAACTAATGTGACACCAATCCTAAAAAGTGTTCCAGCAGGGATGAAAAAAGCCTGCAGGTGACTCTAGCCTGGCTTGTCTACCAGGAAAATGGAAAGGAAATTACAATATTTTAGTGACAGCATACCTAAATACGATATATTGTGGGTGTGCTAACACCACCTTTGTAAATTAAAGGCATGCATTGCAAACCCTGGAGAGCTTCAAAGGAATCAATAAGCAGCTGGAAAAGCATGTGACACTTAATATAGTGTTCTTGGGCTTTTGAATGGATTTTGAAAAAGTCTCAGCAAGGTATGAAGAAAAAGATAGCTGTAACTAGCTAATTTTCACACTAGAAAATGTTCATGTTCCTGTTAGTGATCCTTTGGGGATGAGGAAGGGAGGGCATAAAGTTTCTGGGGCAGGGGAAACTCTGTCCTTCAACAGGCCTATCTGAAAAAAGAATTAGTAGGGAAAGCAGGAAAGTCATATAGGCCAAAAAAATCATTATCACAGTGAAAACCAAACCTTTTTGGTCCTTTTTTCAAGGATCTTGAGAGACTGGGCAATACTGTGGCAGACAAAAGTCAATGTTAGTATACATAAATAACACAGGGGAAATAATCCTGACCATTCTTGCCTCTAGGTTGCTATGTTTTCTGTGGTTTCTGTACTCAGGAAAATGATTAATAAAGTCATAGCTGCTCATTTTCCTGAAATGTCAGACAAGTACTAGAAGTCCTATAAATGCCAAAGAGAAATTTTTGGAGGTTTTTTTTTAATAATTGACAGAAAAATAAAAAAATTATGCCACTGCAGTATATAAAAAACTTATGCCGCTGCAGTATGTAGAGGAGAGAGACAGAGATGTGAATCTTCCTGTAGTGTTCCTGCATCTTGGGTGCTGCATGAAGGACTGTTCACTCAATTTCAAAAAAATGTATTAGAAGTAGAAAGCATAGCAAAGAGTAGTATGAGTAGCTAGAAGTATGAAATGTCTCTTTTTTTAAATGGAGACGTCTAAATAAAGTAATGCTTCTCAGCCTTAAAAACTGAAGAAGCATTTGACAGAGGCTCATAAAATTGTGAGTGATATGGAGGAGGTGAATGGGAACTGACCTTTCCTTCCTCCCTGCATGTAAGAACTAAGGGTGCTAAAGAAACTAGATGGATAGTAGCATTGAATAAAATGAGTACTTTTTCATTATTTTATTGTGGAAGTGATGACAGATACTGGAAATTGAAAAATGAAATAAATTTAAGAGAGGATAAATCAAAATTCTGTAGGATCTATTCACCAGAGACTACTAAACACAAGGGCCTGTGTGGGCTTGGAGATTGCTTCAAGTCCCTAAAATGCCAGTGGCCAGAAGCTGGAGGACTGTGGCCATTCTGTGCACAGCCTGTGTTATGTGTCTCTTGAGTATCTGCCTTTGGACAGAGCTGCAGGAAAACTGCTGGGCCAGATAAGGCTTGGCTTTACCTGAACCACTGTGTTTGCATCCCTATTCTGCTGAGGATGAACGTGCTGAAGTCCAAAATTTGTTTCCTGCTTTGTGATGTCTCTCAGTTCACTTGGAAATATTCCTTTTCCTTTCTGTAGGTTTGTGTGAGCTTTTGGCCCAGCTGCCGATACTCAGCTTTTCCTGCTTGATGTACAAGTTTCTGCATCCTGACCCTTTGGATCCCTTTTTATATTCAGAGATCAGGCACTGAGTGTTTTCTGTTAAAAATCACAATATTTCAGCCAGATTCACAAAATCAGTTGATTTATAAGCCCTGAGTTAACAATGCATGTAAACAGAGGACTAACTTTAAGCATGTGCTTAAGTTCTGTGCATCTCAGCCACATGCTTAAGTGCTTTGCCAGATAAAAATAGAAGCATGATTTAACAGTAAGCCTGACTTTCCATTGTGCTATTTTAGTTTTATGCTGATTTATCTCCAGCTAACTCCGCCAGGATCCAGGACTTGGTTTGGAGAAGACAGCTTGGGTCTGAAAACAAGTTATTCCAAACCCTAGAGCTGGAAGAAGTTCTGTGGGACCAAAGATTTACAAGAAGGGGTGTGAGGGCAGAGTGTTAGGCTGCTGCTTCTGGATTCATGGTATGAGTTTGAGTTTCATGCTGGAATTGCACAACATCCAGATACAAGTGGGTGTCTGGCCGAGCTGACTAAGTTAAAAGCATCCAGATGTGAATGTTTTGGCCATGGAAACTTTTGTGCTTTAAATGTGCTAGCCCAATTTTCTTGGGAAGAATATTTGGACCTCTCCCTCTGCTAAGATTTCTTTTTCAGCATCATTTAAAATGTTGAGCAATGTAGGGATTTGTCCATAACATAACAATCTGCCCCCTGAAAGGTAATCACAGGCCACTTCAACTGGATTTGCCTAAAATATGAACAGGTATTAGGAGAGGAAAAATACTGCTCCTATTTTGAACTGAATTGAAAAATCAGTGAGCCTCAACACTGCTTGAGAGAGGAATAGCAGAATATTGTAAATATTACACTAGAAGGATGAGATGCTGCACCCACCCATGTTTGATAGCAGTCCAAAGGCATGGGAATGAGTCAGGAGACTGTATTCTTTAATTTCTAATGTTGCAAGCTCCTAAATCAGAGAATCAGCAGCCTGATTTTGTTTGTATTAAAGTTACCCACCAGTTTGAAAT
This sequence comes from Irena cyanogastra, assembly GCA_013397155.1. NCBI lineage: Eukaryota > Metazoa > Chordata > Aves > Passeriformes > Irenidae > Irena > Irena cyanogastra. The sequence continues at coordinate 371,153 of VWZV01009149.1, read as the reverse complement.
GGAGACTCTTCATAAAACAATCTAGATTTATACCAATTGCTTTCAGCTCTGTGTGAATAGCTGTTCTAGAATTTGGAATGTTACTAACTTGAAATTATTGAGAACTCATAGTTTTGAGTTATATTATTGAATGCATTTCTTTGTTCTGGATCGGTTATTTAATAGGGGAAAGGAGAAGGCATGAGAAATCCCTTGAATTATTTGAAGGAAATATTGGTCCTGCTCCACTGAAACCCTTGGTCTATAGATGTCCCCCAGGAGACCTTTAGTGAACATCAGACAAAGAATGGCAGTAGAATTTTCATTGCACTCTGTCAGGTAAGGGAAATGAGGGATCAGGATGACAGGTGGAAACCCATAAGTACCTAAAGGATGATGTAGGGAACATAGAATAATTTTGTAATGTTTTGCAAGTGGCTTTTTGTCTTTAACTCTAATATAGTCCACAAAGGTTACTGACGGCTAAATTTTATGTGTTCCTCTAGACTAAAAATATAAATGTGCTCTTATAGAAAAACTAAAGGAATTTTTATATCTCTGAGTTTTGCGAGCAGCTTACCTCCTCACTTGTACTGAAGTCTTTCAGGACTGGTAAGATTAGTCTCTTTTTTTTGGCTGGGCAAATGCAAACTAATACTAGATTGTGTAGGCAGCTGTGGATTGAATGAATGAATCACCAAAACTCATCAATATCTGCAGCTATTTTCTTGACAGCAGTAGAAAACAGCAGGGCTGGAGCCACAGGGTGCTGGAATAAATATTTCTTGCTAGCACATATGGGAAGTACAATTCCCTTGAATCTAGAGGTAGGAAGAGTCACCTGCATGGAGATGTGTGGCAGCTTTTTCTTTCCATCCCAGCAGAGGAATGCTGAAATCGTGTCTTTTGCGGTGATGATAAAGCCAGACTAGTTCTGAAATGAGTGTCTGCTGTCTTCTGCAAATAAGATTGCAGCAGATGGTTTTATTGCTCCCCAGTCCCAATCAGAAGTATGAATTCTGCTTAAAACATTGAGGAAAATATTACGAAAAAGCAGTGCAGGCTTTGTGTGCTGGTGTGAAACGGGTGTAGAGATACCATGGCTAAAAGCAGAGGTGTAAGACTTGCCTTTGATGGGTACCTTATCTGGAGAAATTACATAAACCTCTGGGCTTATCTTGCAGTTCTGTGCACAAATAGGTGTTTGTGCTCTGTCTGAACATAGCAGAGACCAGCCCGGGTCACAGAAATAGAGCAAGTCTTGTTCTCTGGGACCCCATGTTGGGTTTTAGGATCGTGGAGCTCCATTTCTCATTTTGTTATAAAGTTTTTTCCATGTCTTCCTGCCAGTTCTGCCAATGGGCAGGCACTTATGCATAGTACTGTAGGCTAAAATATTTGTGCATCTAAAAATATATAAGGAGATGTGCTCTCCCACTCTTGAAGAGAAGCAGTGAAAGGGTTCCTGAGTGCAGTTATGTCACCACTCTGGTTTTGGGACTGGAATCTCAGCCATAGAAAAGTGTTCTGGAAACAGCAAACAAAGAGTGGGTTGTCCCCTCCTGCTGCAGTATATCCCCAAGTCCTGGTGCAAGGAACTGCTTTTCATGTGGACAGTTACATCTCCCTAAACATCTACATGCGTATGCACGTGCTCTCTCTGGTTTTTTTTTGCACTTGAGCATAAAACGAAAGTCCCCTTCAGGTGTGAAACCTCCATATCCCCACCTCTGGTGTGCCGTGTACCTCAGTAGGAGCAGCAGGGGTGCACAGACAATGGCTTCTTTCACAATGTAGTTGTCCAGCTCCAATTCACTGTTCCTTTTCCCTTGCACTGAATTGCTTGCTAATGCCAATATGACCTCTGCTCCCCTCCCTCTCCATCCTCCATGTATATTGACTTGCTGCAACCTGCTACTCTCCAGAAATTACAAAGCCTAGGAAGATAATTTGTTGCTGGTGCTGATAGCATCTGTTTATTCTAGTGCACCAGTCGAGCTGTGCTCGCCTGCACATGGGGAAAATGACCTTCAGTAGAATCACAGCCTTAACTCTGGACCAGCATCTCCCTCAGCAGCTGGCTGCTGGCAATCTGAAGTCCCTGTTTCCAGGGAGGCAACCCAGAGCTTTTCCGAGAGTGAGAAAATATTGGAATACTCACTGTAGATTTGTGGCCTGAAAAAATACTGTGCACCAGATCTTTTTTAGGATGCTCAGATTCCTTGTTTTTCATAAGTGTGAAAACTGCTTCTGCTACTTTGCACACCAATGCCCAATTAGACTTCAATGCTGGTGCCTCAAGGAAGATCTGATTAGGACATTCTTACTTGTAAAATCAGATAAATAAAGAAGATAATAGAGTTTAAACTAAAAAATCCATAGGAGTTCAATTGGCTGACTGGTTGTGATAAAATGGATAATAGTGGCACAAAGAGAACCTTCTTTGTATCTTATGAATAAACAGAAGATGAATGTTTTCTCTGGATAATGGAATAATTTTCACTTCATTGGTACTGGGGAGTATATTAATCAGGTTTTAAAGTTACATATGCAAATCTCACTGGGTTTTTCTAAGTCCAAATCCTAGAGGTACAAAGCCAAAGAACTCCCTAGGTCTTTATTTTGATTTCTGATAAGAAACACTGGGGAAGTTCTAGAGGCTAAAGAAATCTAAATTTAGATCAATATTTTAAATAGATTGCTATGATCATTAATAATTAACATTAATATTAATTCAAGAGCATTCAAGGATATGCAAGGAATACATAAGGAATAACATACTGAAGCAATGTATCACATAAAGACACATCTAGTACTGTTTTTTGGAAATGAATTATGGTCAGCTTTAGTTGGATTTAAAAAAAATAAATCTCTCTGGTTGATTATTACACTAATGTCGATGGAAGAACTTCCTGTATGCCTTAAACTTGCTCCCATACATATTCTTTCATAAACTCAAATGGTACAGTACCAAGTAAGAAATAGCAGATGGATTCCAACTGTTTCAGTCATAAATTTCAAAGTGGGATTTATAAGGAGGTTTAAAGTATAAATACATCAAATACTTGTGTTCCTAGTGGGATCCATTTGTTGCACTGAGCTGCTTAATAGTGCAGCAGTGACTATAAGAAGGGATGAACTCTGCTGATGTTAGCAGATGACAGAAGCACCAGTTTAGCATGATTTGGATCCTTTGGTAGAAAGGAAATAGCAAATCATTTCTCTTTTCAGGATCCTATAGGTAAAGGAAATTAAAAATCTGAGATCTGTGTACCAGATGGAATAGACTGGGCTGAGAAACAGCAATCTGGAAAATGACTGAGGGCTTGAGTGCATAATTGGCTGAGTGTCATCTCTCACTTCAGTGGCGTGGCCAAAGGGTCTAAAGCAATCCTTGGAGCCTTTCTAAAGCCTGCTTGATATTGCCTGTCTCTATACTCAGGGATTGCTTTACTGCTGTGTTTGGCATTGGTGCTGCTGCTTTGGGAGCACTCCATCCAGCTGTGGTACCCACAATTAAAGAAGGATGTTGAAAACCTGGCCATCTTTCAGAGAGGAGACACAAGAGTGGCTGGAGGATTGGCAAGCACCTTTCAGTGCAGTCCATCCCCTTGGCTTACCAAATGACAGGTCAGGAGAAGTCTGGTTCTCAAGTATGCTATATAAGGAAGAGAAATTCAGAAACAGAAGCTCTTTTGGGCAAGAGTGTAATAAGAATTAGTAGTTAGAAGTTGGACGAGTTCATACTGCATGTAAGTCTTCAACATTTAACAGAGGAAACCATTCTTGGAGCGAAAGTCAGGGCTATGATTTATTCCATCATTTGCAGTAGAGATTGGATGCTTTTCCCATCAGCTTCACCCATGCAGGATATTCATTCAGAGCAGTCTTGTTGCTGGCATCCTTTCGGAAGTCCTATGTGACCATGGCTGCCCTCTGGCTCTGTTAATTTACAGACCAGAGTTCTCACTCCAAACTGTGATCTAGAGACACAAAATCCTTCAACATACTAATTCTGCTGTTTGATGCTAAACCCCATTCTTCAGTTTCACTGTAGGATTGGATAGAAAAAGCAAGAATTTGTGGAAGAATTTGTATGTGAGATTTTGTTTGACCATAACCATTTCTCCGTGTTTACAGTTCCCATATCAGCACACAGCCTTTGGCAGGGGGCAGGGCAGGAGGTTTTGAATGAACAGTCAGAGTCAGGCTCCTTTCCTCAAAGTCTTGAAGTCATGGTCTGGCAAAAAGATCCACCAACATTTGTGAAATGGACACAGGAGAGCAGGGGAGAGAAGAACCATCTCTCTGGTGCCAGGTCCTACCCCTGATGTTCCCTGTAACAGAGCCTGACCTTGCAGTTTTGGCTACCAGTCAGTCTATGTGGTGCCCTGTAGCCTTGGTTGTCACCCTGCCTTCCTCTCTGAGAAGCAAATTCCTCTTGGGCAGCAAAAAAAAGCACATTGGCTATGGCACAGTGAGAAATTCTGCCTTTCTGCTGCCCACACTGTGCATACCCTGTGAGAAAGAAGCCTGCCTGAAATCTTCCCCAGCCCTTAAAAACAGAAACGGGCATGGCACATCTCAGTGTTGGTTGGATTGGGATTGAATGCTAATACTCTTTGATCAAACATCAAGTTTGGAGGATGTCTGAGCCTTGAATTTGGGTTATTGACATTTTAGAAATACTACTTTCTGGTCTGCTTCTCCAGGACCACTCAAAACTCTTCAAATAAAACCAGATCTGTGGTTTTCTCCACTTCCCTACTGGGCTGCTTTGATTTCTGAGCTCTGAGTTTAACAAATAGAGGCCACTTTGCTTCCTCCTACAGAAAAGTATTGTCACCAGGATGATGTGAAGCAAGGAAATTTTGCTGAAGCCTTGATCTGAAATGTTTTATTTCAAGGGAGGATTTTCAGCTTACTTTCATGTCTATATATAGCTTTCTCCAGGAGCACTTTTGTAAGACCCAGACTCTGCTATTATTGAAATTGGTTCTGTAATCCTAGTTTTCCCCATTTTTATTGGAGAAGCTTCCCTTTTTCTATCCCTACCCAGACTGTGGAAAAGAGCCCAGCACAAAGATCCACAGTTGGTTGTGGTCCTGCACCAGGCTCTCCATGCTGACACCTACCCAGGGCCCTTGGCTTTCTTTGGGCATCAGAACAGGTGTGGTTATTTAATTGCTAGTGTAAAGCTGGGCTTTTGAAATCCCATCCCCCAGGAACTCTAAGGGATACTTCTTGTTCATTTTTTCTCTTTAAATCTCTTTATCAATGTGGTAGATAGAGATGTAGTTCCCCGTTTCATCTGAAGGTATTTGGTATCATGACTATAAAGTGATATAAATATTTTAGTTATCAGCAGTTGATAGGCATTCAAGATAGGTTGTGGGATGATTACATTTGATACCTTTGTGGAACAATGGTAGAAATATCATGAAAAATATCTTTTAAAATATATTCTGTTTTTAAAAAGTGGGTTTGGTTTGGATTGGCTGGAAACCTTTGGAACAACCTAAGAATAAAACTTCAATATACCGTCAATATCGGGTTTCCTTAGTCAAGAAAAGACTGCTGTTGAAATTAACTTTGTGAAGATCCACTCAAAGCAAAAATAACATTGAAATACATTGTGTTGATTCTTACAAGACAAACATTCTTTCTGGAGCTGTTCTGGAAGGACATTTCACCTGGAACATGAAAATCAGGTGAGGAAGAATAAAAAAAGTTGTTTTCTGGATGTTGCAATTTTTGGTTTTTTGTAAAATAAATATATTGTATAATTAAATTGATGAAAGCCCTGTTTGTACGAGGGTCAGAATAAAGTGATAAATTAACTTGTGATTTCCAGTTTTTCAAAAATCAATACCTTTCATATTTGTATTTCTCTAAGTTTCCAGAAAAACAGATGAAAGACTGTGTGTGTCTATCAGGAACCCTATATTCTCCCTTAAAAGATGCCCTGCCTGGTAAATACTACCTCTTCACCCAAAAAACTCTAATTGTATGTCAGCCTTCCAGCTCCAAGCTGTTCCATTTGTGTGCAGAGAGAAAGTGTGAATCACTGTCTTAATTAAGGTCAGTGTGTGATACCTTTGCTATTCTTCCAGCTATTCTCAGCTGGTGAATAAAGAGTTAAAAATAGGACATAGGCTGTCCTCTTCTGTGGTCTTTACTGCTAGCCCAGCATGTTTATAGAACCTTTCTCAGTGATTGTGTGTTTTGATTAATATTCACATTTCCATCCAGATTTTTTCTTTAAAAGCCTAAGTTGAATGCAGACCACAAGATCAATTAAGTTGTGTTTGCCAGTACATCATTGGCAAGTCAGGCCATCGGTCACTCTGGAACTTTTTTCAGCCTAACTCTGAGTTGATTAATCTTAATATTTTTAGTGCCCCTTGATAGGTTTAATTTTTGTTTAAAGCACATGAGTAGAAATATCTCAAATCAAATCCATTTCTGAGACTCCAGCTAGAACAGTCGTTGAAAGTCAGGGTCAGGAACTTAAAAGGTAGGGGAGAGAGGAAAGAGGGACATGGGTCCTACATCAGTGCAGCATTTTCTCCCAAAACTTGTATGAGCTTCATTGCAGGCCCCAAGGGAAAGAATTTTCTGCTTGGCCTACAGAAGGGAGTGTTGATGTGTTGGGAGAGGCAGGGTGGGAAAGCAGCTATGTTGCTCTTAGAAAAGCTTCATTGGCAAACAAGCACAATAGTTTTGCAAAAGAAAAAAAAGTCTTCCCCAAGAAGGAGAATTTTGCTGACAAGGTGTTAAGAGATTAAATATCTGCTTTTATTTCATTCTGTTCTCTAAAGGGATTTAGAATTTTGCTGTGTAGCTCTTCCATACCAAACTAACTTTCAAAGTAAATCCAGTTCCTCTGCCAACACACTTTTTAAAGGTGTAACACGGCTCTATTTTCGGAACTTCATCTTGTTTGAAATTTGTTGGATTTGTTGGGTTTTTTCTGGCCTAAAGTGAGAGTGACTGCTTTGGGTTCTTTTTGGGTTTGGGTAAAAATAGTGGTAACATGGTTGAATCCTGCAGAAGTCAACCACGGACAGATGTTTCTAACATCAGGTTGTGTGTGATCTCCTCTAGGATCAGAACAGAGATCCCACAAAGGCTCCTTAGTGCTGCTCAGAGGCTGATCCCTGCCCTCATCCCTTCCTTCCAGAGCCACCGTCAGTGGGCAGTGCTGGGGACCACTTACTCTCCCTTCTGGATCACTGGCACCAGGTTTTTAAGGTATGTTATGGTAAAGATAAACAACAGTTTTATGATTGCTGGAGTGCTTGGATTCAGCTTGTTGGTCTGGCCTTTCAGTAGGTCTGGAATGGGAACAGAAAATGGTTTTGACCCATATTCCTCCTGGATTGTCTGTCACCATTCAGAGTCTGTCCTGCAGGCAGGAGTATCTGTTTCCCAGAGTGGGTGAAAAGAGTAAAGGAAAAGGGTGTCTTATGTGTTCAACTTGTATCAGCATTGAAGTGCTTGTAGCTGTTCTCCCATCAAGGTCCCTGCGCTGAGTAGGGACACCTCACAAGGCAATGTAAGGGCTCTATTTTATGACCTGAATGCAAACCTGTATTAGTTTCAACCTGCTCTTAGTAACATGTGCCTAACGCTAAATTATCTCTTTCATGTGGTTTTTGTATTACATGCTAACCTCAGATTGCTTTCATGTGTTCAACTTTCACGAGTTCAAGAGTTTTGCAGGAAGAGCAGTGAAATGTGTTTTTGTCAATCTCTTTAGTTTTGGGGCCAAGCTGGGTTTCCAGTGGGCAATTGGAGCAGCACTGACTGCCTGGAGGAGCAGGAGTCAGCACCCTGTGTGGTGCAGGCATGTGTGAGTGCGTGTGCATGGAAGTAACTACAGGGGATCCCATTTGGGAAGAACTGTAATGGTGCAGGGCAAAGGCTAGAACAATCCAGTGACAAGCAGACTGGGATGGGTTGGGAAGTAACTCTACAGAGTCCTTATTTTCTTAAGCATACATGTTTCTAGAGATGTAGAGTGAGTGTATAAATGATAGAGCCCTCAATGGTTCATGCTGAGCAATGCTGTGCCACAGCAGGGGGCTGGACTGACAGCTTTAGGGCTGCTGGGCTCACTTCTTGCTGGCCTGTCTAAGCCTGAATCTGATTTTTAAACTAGAACTAGTTTTAGATGCCTTGGGAAATATTTAGGATGGGTGGCTTCCACATTTGGTTGTTGAGATAGGGCTGGCACCAGCATGGCAATAGTCATGGGGACTTTGTGCTTCTCATGGTGTCATGTGGATTTCCTGCCTTTAAAGCCAAGTGTCCACAGCCCCTAACTCTACCCGAGCAGGGAGGCTGCACTGTGCTGGGGCAGTGCAGGGGTTACAGCTGGGCCCAGGAAAGGAGCAGAGGCGTGCCAGCGTGCCAGGGATGCTTCTCCCAGACTGTCCCTGGCCAAGAGCTGTCACTGTGATGGATGCCATAGCGTGGGCTGGCAGACACCACCTTCCTTAGGGGCTGTCTCTTTTCTTCTGCACAAAAAAGCCCCAAGCCTCCCCACTTGCAGCACCTGCTTTGCTCCTCCATGCCACAGGTCCTCCCTGGGACAGCTCCTTCTGTGTCTTCCTGAGTGGGATGATCTCAGCATGAGTCACTTGCAGCAAGATGTGGACCCTGTTTCTTTGGAAGCAGCACCCAGCTAGCAGCTGCACAGCTCAGCATGTCCCTGACACAGCTTCTGGAACAGGGCAGGGCACCTTCCAAACCGAAGCATTTGAGGGCAAGGCTTGAGCAGGCTCTAATTTTGTGAATGGCTCTCACCCCAGAGCAGGATGTAATGACCAGAAAAGGGCAGGGATATTGTAGATCCATTTCCCTCATTCCTTCAAACAGTTCCCTTCTGAGCCTACAGGGAAAATCACAGGAGCAGTGAGGTCTCTACTACAGATACTGTCTGTAACACAAAGGGACATACTGGTTCATTGATCACCTCGTGGTCTTGGATCATGTCTCATTAGGGTTTCTCCGTGGCTGAGGATTATTCCTGAAATGTCTGTTTGAGTCCCAGCCTTCTTGCTCCTGCTTGAGTCTTCTTCTTTGTTCCTCATTTTGAATCCGTCTCAGGAGATTATCAAATACTAGACCAACACCTTCCTTTCCTCATAGGAAGGTCTACCCTCCCCTTGAGTCATTGGAAAACACTAGCCCAAAGCCATCTGCTTGGGCTGAGTGACATGCTGGGCAGTTAATGAACCAGCACAGCTGTGTCCAAGCATCCCAGCAATGAACACGGGCTAAAATAGAAGCCACAAGCGGGAAACATGCAAACCCTTCCTGTGCCAGAGACGAAATCCAGGGAATGCTGGGCTGGATTGCTGGATTTTCACGCCTCTCACTAAATAAATCCCAGTCTGCAGTCCACCCGTCCGCTCTGTCCGAGTTGGTGGCTCCTTAGAAGCTTTATGAAGCATTTCCATTGGGGAATCGTCCAGTAACAGCAGAAACCCTCACACAACACCTTTAGGGTAGACACACCTAATTAGGCTGGGTTTTGGAAAGGTTGGTTTGCTACTGGCAAATGACCCATCACAAAGTTTAAATGACCAGCTTGCCCAGTTTTTAACCTCACAAAGATTTTGTTACAGTTAATCCTTTCCTGATTGTCCCTGAACCCTGTTCCAAGTAATTTCAATGCTACATCTAAAGTCTATTTAAAAGAAAGGGTGGAGTACTTGTCCCTCTTCTTCCAGCAAGGAAACAAATCCAGGCCAGTCAAAAGGTTTCAACTAATATTGGATGATACTTGATATATGAAGATATTTGGGTTGTTTAATGATCCAAATGTGGTGAGTGGAAGAAAGTTGTCTAGCTTTTAATCAACATTTTTGCAATGCTGGATACAGAAGTGGGAGCAGTAGTTACTATGTAGCCAGTTCTCATAATTTTATTCTGAATTTTGCACTGTGGTGCTACTTAAAAAAAATAGATCTGTTAATATCTAAGAAGTTGAGTTCTCATAAAAAACAACCAACCAAACAACCCCCCCAACCAATCCATAATGTGTTTCTATCCCTTACACTTATGTAGAATATGACCCATGTACACCCCAAAGTAAAATAAAAATACCTCACCAAATATTACAGTTTCTGAGTCAAGCCCTGTACACTCATATTCCACTTTGCATTTAACTTTTTGTGGTATTGGCATTTCTGCAGTTATAAGTCAAGGGCTGCCCTGAAGCAGTGATTTGATCTCCCTTGCCTGAGCTTGCCCCACAAAAGCCTATCAGTAATAAATATTATCCCAAGTGACTGTGGTGTAAGTAATGGCATTCCTTGCCCAAAGATCACCCCCCAAAAATCACTCTCTGTTCATGTTTGGAAAGAACTGCTGGGGAGAAAGGTGCAGATGACTCTTGCCTCTGCTCGTAATGTCAGATACAGATCACCTGGACACCAAGAACAAGACAGACCCAGCAGGACCCAAGCAATCTCTAGTTCCTGATGTCTGCCCCTGTTTTTCTAGTGAAGCCCAAGTCTGAGGCTGTGCTCAAGCCACCCTCTCCTCCCTTTTCTATAAGGAAGTACATGGTGCCTTCCTCTCTTTTGGCAAGGCAGCCCAGGCCAGCTGTGCACAGATGTGCACCTTCCCAGCCGCAGCAAGGCCAAGCTTACTCTAAGCAAGGACTGATGCCTTGGGCCTGAGCTTGGCCAGCAGCCACCAATAGGGAGAGGCGTGAAGGACATCACACCATGCATTTAAGGCCTCCATGGATTGAATCCCTGCTTTCACCAGTGCCATCACTCCAGCATTGTCCTGGAGAGGCTTCCACGCAGTACTGTGGGATAAGCCCAGGCACTCCCTCCTTCACTGCCCACGCGAGGTGAGTGTCACTGGTGATCCCATGAGGAAAAAATGAGTCTCCTTTTTTAGTACTCCTCCTTTCTTCCTTCTTTTGTTTCCAAATAAAAGTGGTAGAGGGGTGGGAGGATTTGGAAATACATTGCTTCATCTGTATTTTTAATTAAGCGCTTTGCATTTTTGTCTTTGCTGTAAAATATTATTGATTTCTTCAATAATAATTACACTGGGGAAAAACAGCTTCATCTGAGTTGCATAAGACTTGCTTTATGCAGGCATGTGGTTTTATTAGAGCTTAAATGTGATTATCTAGGAAAGACCACAAGCTTTTGTTTAGTGATAAGAAGGGTCAAAAAAAATTAAAGGAAACACAAGCCATAAACCCCTCTCTGAAGGCTGTTTGGTTCCACCACAGTACACCAGTGATTCTCCTAGGAATCAGTGTGTGGTTCCCCTGTCTTGTGGTGGGGAGATAGACAGTCCCTGGGGAAAGCAGTAAACTGCCTGAGTCTTTGAGTCAAGGAATGGAAAACACAGAGTGTGATTCTCAGAGTCCCTGTCACTAATCCATCCTTAAATGTTCCCATAGTTCTGTGCAGTTTGAATTCCCTTAATTATGTGATGGATTTACAGTTTAACATTTCAGATATAATTACCTCTTATTATCAAAAACAAAGGAGACACGTGCCAGTCTGAAAGAGTAAAGACATAGCCCTGAGGAAAGGGATTAGTTCATCTTGTCTTTTCCCCCTCACACGTGCACATGCAGATATTTCTGCACAAGTCCCTCTATACCTACTTGTCAGTGCATTCCTTGTTCCTTGGCTTCCAGGGCTGCTCTTTCTTCATGCATCTGAGAAGTGTTGAAAAGTCCTTTGATTGATTAAGCTCATGGTCATCATCATAGGCTCATGTACCAAGAGAGGTCCAGCTATTTGAATGTGGCAAGAATAAATAAGCTATGTAAGAGTGCTTCCCTAGGTCTGGACAACTGGAAACCTACTGGGCATCAGGCAAGAGCACCAGGATGCTTACTGGAATCACTGTACCTGGTTCCTAACTGTAAAGTTCTTCACATGAATGCTAGCTGTGTGAGGCACTAATTCTCATTTATGATATCCTCTCTTTGGAGTCCTTTTTGCATTTAGGACAGGCAGTGTGTCTGCAGGATCTTCCATACCTTGCTTATTCTCTTACTGGGAAATATCTTGAGCTACTCTTGGGACCTGGCTGTTGAAGGAACTGATTGCAAAAGGAAGTAGAGCTGGACTCCAAATTTTGTTTGCATTTAGACATTTTTATGAAAACTATTCACTTACTACTATCCAGTCAAACCATTTGAGTCCACTCCTAAATATAAACATGATGACTAATGCCCTTTGCTACAGGTAGACATCACTAAGATTGGACCACGAGTAGTGAAAATGAATTAAAAAAAAAATAAAAGGTACCTTTTAAGGTGAGCAGTGCTGGTAAACTGAGAGGTACTGAGACAAGGGGCAGTGAGGTGTGTTTGTGTGTATGTAGACACATAGTCAGCTTTGGAGAATGACACTGAAGAATTATCTCCATTACAGCAGGGTGGTGCCATTTCTCATATCAGCCTCATTCATCTCTCTGCGTGCTGTGCCAGGAATAAAGGGTTGTGATGATCAGTGACACAGAAACAGCTACCTGATGGTCCTGTTGTGTACACACCGGGAATGTTGCCCTGGAGACCATGCGGCAGCAAGGGCAGTGTTCCTGTTTTCATCCACGTGCTGGGAGTTGCTTGGAGAAGCCCATCCATTAGGGAAGTTAATTGGGGGCTTCATCAGCACTGGCCCTCCTTGCTGTGTGGCTTCTTGCTGCCTCTGCAGAGCTCCTAGAGGGGAACAAGAGTTACCAAAATACCCCAGGAGCAGAGGGGAGCTGAGCTTTGGGCACTGTTTTTTGCTTGCAGCCACTTGTGGCTGTGCAAGTCATCCCAGAGTGAGGCCACTAAACCCTCATGGGGGTCTAAGCCTCTTCTGCCCATGTGCAGCCCTCTGCCCTGCTTACCCAGGTGCTGTCAGAGGGCTGCCTTGGCACAGCATGTGGTCCTGAACAGGGATAAATCCCTCTGCATGTGGACACGGCAACGCCTACACCTGAGCTGTCTAGACACCCCTTCTAACAAGCGGAAAGCAAGAGGTGTGGCTAGGGGCTGAGTCATTTCAACTTGACAGCCCAAACAAGCCTGCTAATCTCCCCTAAAAAGATGCCTGTTTTTTTCCAGCTGCAACACGAGCCCAGAGTGCTCAGGTTGGATGGAGATCCTGCACTGTAAGGCAAGCTGAATCCCTCTCCCTGGTTTTGTGTTGGCTGTGGCCATGTAAAGCATCAACAGATGAGAAAGCTGATTTTATTCTGTACTGGTCTCTGTGTCTTCCAGGTCTTCTGCTATTTCTGGAGTTGAGAAAGGAACATCCAGCTATCAAGTCAGTGCCCCATCTTGAATTTTTATATATCCCTCTTATCTTATAATGAACTGTTCACCTGGAGGTGTGCCTCAGTGTGGTCAGTGCAAGCAGCTGGGCACAGTGCTGAGCAAAGATTGTATCTCTTTCTCCAAGAAGTCAGACTCTACTGAGAGCTACCATCAGTTACACACAAAGTCCCCAAATACCTTGGTGTCTCCTTTGCCCAAGCATGAGATGATTACCTGTTGTGTGGGAGTAAGTTGGGTCTCTTAGTGAAGAAAAGCCCACAACACCAGGCTTCAAAAAAGAGGGGAGATTCTAAGTGACTTTTAAGTGTGTGGCTGGGGTTCTGCTAGCTGTTCTCCAGTTCTGGGCTGCTTCCAGATCCTGGTGATAGGCATGGCATTCAGCAGGAGCTCTAGCAGCTAGTCCATCAGAGCAGCAGTGTATAAATCAGGAAATGGATGCAAGGCTCACCAAGGGTGAGGAGCTGGCTTTAGGAGTATGTTTGCACCCATCTGAAACCTGTACACTGTCTGAGATGTTAAGCCATTTTCTGAGCTTCTCACCATTGTGTTGTGTTCCTTCTTTCCATCAAGTTTCTATAAAGAACAAGCCTTTGGGTTAGAAATTTTCTGCCTTTGACACTCCCAACTCATTCTTGCAAGTTTATATTTGTTGTTGCTATTGTTCAGTAACCTGTAGTAAATAATGTTTTGGTCAAGACTCTTAAAATGGGTCGGTGAACCTCAAAGTGTCTCTGAATTGTCTGTACCATGAGAGCCATTCCTCCTGATTTAGAATTAGATGAAGCACTGACATCCTGGCACATTTTAGAGTGAGACCAAACAGCCAAAAATTTGTGCTCTGTTGCATTTAGGGGAATGCAGCATTCCCTAACAGAAATCCTGCATGCCTGGATGTAGACAAATGAATAAAGTCCTCAACGGTCTAAAAGAAAATACCTCTTCCATCCAAAAAAAAGTGGGTTAGAAAGAAGACTTTTGCCTTATGCCTCCTGCTTCAGTTTAGAGTTGATCAAGCAACTTCCTTCTACAGAGAAAGTGTTTCTGTAAGTGGCAGAAGAAAAATATTGCAGAGAAAAAAAAAAAACCCTAGGTCTTGAATTCCAAAAATACTGTCTCCTTTCAAAGTAAGATTTATATGCAAGAAGACAATCTCTCTTACAGAGTTTTTCCTGTCACTTGGAGTCCACTCACTGGAAACAAGCATACAGTTTAAAAATATATTGGAAGAGCAGTTTGGACACAGAGAAAGGAATGACCTGTAGTCCTAAAAAACAGAGAAGCTTTTCAGTAGCTTGAGGCTTGGAACAAGAATCTAAAAGTTATATAACACCAGTAAAATTTGGGGCATTCTTGTTACCTAAAAAATAACCATTCTTGGCTTCTCACATTAGTATCTCTGCTTTGGGATTACGTTAACTGTCCTGTGGGGAAGCTGGATGGAAATCTGCAGCTGTGGTGGTGAGTTTTCTTCAATGTGTAAAGGGTCAGGATGAGTGAGTGGTTGGGTTATTTGAGGGCTGGTGCTCCTGAGCCCTCTTTGTCTGGGATCCAGACAAGCCTTCCTGTTGAGAAACACTGTCCTACTTCTTCAGTGCGAGACAAACAACAGAACAGCTCCCGCTCTAGCAGGACAGTGGAAGCAGTAAACTGTTTCCAGTTAATGCTACGAGCATGAAGTGGCTTCTGGAGTTATCAAAGCAGAGGTAACACACCTCCTTTCTTGCTCTCCTTGGTTTTATTAAGTTAGTTTTGGTTCTTGCAAAATTCTAAGAGATGTTGTGTGGGCCTTTTGCAAGGAAAAGGTTGCATGCCCATGTGGACCTCCGAGGTGGAAACAATGGGTACCACTAGCTCTATTCAAGGACACAACTGCATTTTCATGACTGGAATGCTTAATAGCTTTTCCTAGAACAAAACAATAACCTAAACAAATTGCCCCCCTTCAAAAACAAAACAAAGCAAACAAACAAACAAAAAACCCCCAAAAACAAGCAACAGCCCAGCAAAAAAACCCCAAAAAACCCCAACCAAACAACAAAACAAATAGAGGCATATATGTTTTCATTTTAAAAATAAAACAAGCCCAGATTTTTAAAAATGTGTATGTATTTGTATATATATATATGTATGTATGTATGTATATATATGTATATATATAATCTTTGGAACAGGATAGAGCAAAGACTTTTTGTCATGTGATTTGGCAGCCCGGCAGTGCCTGGCAATACCTTTGCTGCTTTGGGGAGCTGGTCAATTCTCAGCCATGCTCTGAGGAGCATTCTGCTGCATCCCTTAGCAAGCACTGCCTAGAAAATGGGGGAAGAGGTGCAGAGGATGTTTTGTTACACCTTTGAAACTGATAACTTGTGTCTGTAAGTTGGGCTGCTTTTTGGAACTGCATCCAGGTTGTCATGGGGCTGCCTAAGGAACCCCAAAATCCCACAGTACCCAATGTTCCTCCCTTTGTTCCACCACAGATGTCCTGCACAGAGGCAAAACCAGACGGATCTGCCTTCAGTGGCTTTTGGTTTTATTCTTCCTTTTGTTTTTATTCTTTATGGTATTCAAACAGCACAGTCTTTTTGTCTCCTGTCCTATACACCCTTGTGACCATTTGAAGGGGTCCACAGACTGTCCATGTAAAAGCATGTGTGAACATAGAGCCCATCTGCTGTACTGATGACTAGATGGGCTGTTACATGTACATTTAATAACTGCATCACATGCCCAGTTTTCTCTGTGTGAAAAGCATAGAGGTACCTATCAGCAGATATAAATGCCTCCTAAAAGGCTGTGATGTGGTAGAAGGGCTCTTAGCAGGAGATGTGTGGGAAGTAATCTTTGTTATGGCTGTACCAACCTTAACTAGCCCAACTGTGATTATCCCAAGCTGAAGAAACCTTTGTACCACACAGTATTTTCCAGTTAATTACATATATTTGTGCATCTGGGTGTGTGTGTGTGGACAAGTGAGATCATCCATTCCTGCAAGAGTTTTTTTATCCTATCCAGAATATTTTTCCTTTCACTAGCTCCTTTCCAGGAGCTCAACAACAACAATAGGGCCAAGGGCCTTCCCTCTCCTCTGGTGTCTGCAGTCTAGTGTCTGCTGGGGTGTGAGCTCTCCAAATCAACTCCAAGGACTGTTTCAGCTTCAATCTGCTGCATTTCCAAGCTCAGATAATATGAGATGTTTCCAGGCCAGCCTGGTTGCTGGCTGGGTTCTTGCCAGAAGTGGGAAATGGGAACCAGGAAAACAATTTTTTTTTAAATTTTTTTTTTTTTTTTAGTTTGCGTATGTCTGGATATGAGAGAAAAATGACAGAGAAAAAACTCTGGATTTTGAGCCATCTGACATCCTTTAGTGAAGTGCAATCAAGGGTCTAGCTCACCTTTAATTCAAACAGGTTTGTTCTAAATTTGTATTTGAAAAATTCTATTTTAGTACTTGCTTAGAAGTCTAGGAGTTAGTTTTGGTTGATTTTTATAAGGTGGGTGAGGCTATGTAGGGTTCTTTCTTTCTGAAAACGGCACTATTATTTTCTCCTTCCCGTATTTTCTTGGATCAGAAGGTTCACTGAGATGCCAAACTATGGCTGGCTACAGCTCCAGCACATCTTGTAACAAGGCAGGCCATGACATGCCAGAGTGGTGGAGCGTGGTATGTACAGTCCAGGAAAGATGTGACAGATTAACACTGCTGATAATGTTCAACACTCCAGATCTTCTACTAAAATCCCCTTCTTCCAGGTTGTTTAACTCTTGAGACACTGATAGAACGAGCACCTGAAGAAAACAGATGTCTACAGACACCCACCATCAGAACAATATTTCTTAAGTGTAGAGCTGGGCAAGAGTAGAAATGTGAGTTACCCTTTCCTAGCAGGGGAACCCCATCATTGCTGCCCAGTTTCTGTGTAATTTCAGGCACTCCGCTGGCTGGGATCTGCGTTCTGTCCCTGCTTCCACAAGGAGTACAAGGAATGCTGAGCAGCACCACCACAGCTTGTTTCTCCAACATAAGGTATGACAGCCCCAAAAATACACCCCTCTGCCCTTGGTCAGAAAGGGCATTCATAGTCCTCCCATTCTTCCCATTCATCATCTCCCTCTTTTCACACCTAGAAAACACAAAGTGTTGTGCAAAGCCTGCAAAGCTTATATAGTATAGGCCAGGCCTTGGAAAGGTGCTTCAGTTCTGTCTTGGTTTGGGGGATATAAACACAGATTTAGGGACATAATCTTATAAGTTTGCTTTGGATGAGGTGCTATGTACCAGTGAGATCCTACAGGGCAGCCCACAAGGGAAGGAGGCAAGCTGGATGATGGGATGGTGAGTTCTTAACCTGCAAGAAGAGTGTTGTGCAGAGGTGTTATTGCTGAGTATAGTGCACCCTTCCAAAGGAAGCTGCACTCTTGTCTAATGAAGTCTTTACCTTGTGAGAGGCAATGAAAGCTGATTGCTGTACTCATCAGGCTCGTGGCTTCCTTTGGAGTCTCTTGCACTCCCTAAATGTTGATAACATCAATCTGGATGGAAGGAGAGACTGTAGAGATGGTCTGAATATCAGGATTACTCACCTGCCCTGGAGGACTGATCTTCCTCCTGCTCACCTGAGCAGTAGCAGGGCTCTCTTAGTGAAGCTACATTCCTGTTTTTACAAGAGGAGGTATAAGCAGTTTCCAAAATCTGGATAGGAAATACACTTACAGCTCTCCCTTCTTGAAAATAACTAGTAGGAGGAAAGGAAAAGNAAAGGAAAGGAAAGGAAAGGAAAGGAAAGGAAAGGAAAGGAAAGGAAAGGATCATTACTGTGTTGAAAATAAAAATCTCCAGAATATCCTGAACTTGGATTAGAAAGGCAGTGTATCTCTGCCTAGCATTGGACAGACTCAGGCCAGGCTCTAGGATGAATCCTTCATTTGGGATAGAAGCCCTGTTTTATCAGGAACAAACTCCACAAATAAGTTTCACAAATCATAAATGAAACATGATGAACTTTGCCTGGCACAATCCAAAGATGGAAAAGAAAGGACAGACTACCAGAAGCAGTCTGAATTCAGATAATTGTGTTTTTCTGGAAAAGAAATGAGAGAAGGAAACCCTTGTTAGTTTGTCATTTTTCCTGGCCTTGTCAATAGAGCCACTGATATAGGAAATTAGAGCCCTGTTTGTTATTTGCAAGCATTTATTAATATAGGTATATTTGTTCTTATGAAACAGAATTTTTACATTAAGATCCAGCCCTTTCTATTTACCTTCTTAATTCTCTGATTGTGTCCATTTATATGGCATTGGCTGCTACACATAGCCCATCCATCCTTGCATCTGTGCTGGAGAGCAAAGTCACTGAAAGATAAGATCAATTATTGCACAGATTTACTGCACCTTATCTGTTCTGCTGTACCCAGCCACACACATGCCCTCAGCCAGCAGCCTTCAAAAGGCAGTCTGTGCCATGTTCAGCAAGGACTTAACCTCCTTCCCTGGTCCCAGGACAAGAGCTGGAAAAAGGGAAGTTACCTTATTCTAAGTGGTGAGCTCTAAAATTACACCCTCGCTCGCCTTGCGGTAACTTGCTCGTGTAGTCATGGCCTCAAGGCTTTTCTTTAGTATCCATGGCCACGACATCTAAGCATTTTTATGGTACAGCACACACTAAACTTAATTTCAAATTATTGAGAGTGTTTTCATGACTCAACAACTTTCTAATGACTATGTACCTTGTTAAAGTCTTGCAGCTCTTTAATAACAAAGTTTTCCCTGATGCCTTGGCATTCAAGCATTCTGTATAACTGAAAAGAAATGCATAGCTGAAGTGGTTTTTTAGGACACTCGATTTAAAGTGAGCCCAAGGCAGCAAAGGACTCTTTGAACATCTCCAGAGTGGACACTCCCAGAGCTGTCTGCATACAGTTTGAATTAATTATTCTCTTCATGGAATTCGTACAAAATGTCCCTCAGGCTCTTTTTGACTGCCTTGCTGCCCTTTTGTGATAATCCCTTGCTATCCACTGGGCTTTCTGTGGTCCTAAAGTTAACATACAAAGCCATTTTTATCTAGGGGCTAGGGTGTCAATAAATGCAGGGAATGTCTCTCAACATGACTTTGTGTTTGTGAGCCTTTCTCCAACTTGATTAGAAATGCTCAAACTTTCTTGCAAGCTGCCTTTAAGTGTCCTCCTGTGACATAACTGCAGTCAGAAGGATTTCTTCTGCCATGGGTCATGCGAGACAGCAAGCAGCCAGGAGCAAAAGGGAATCTTGGAGGCAGACTGGAGGCTTAGGAGATGGATCCTCTGGTCTCTATTCTTCAGTGCACCACATAAAATGACCTTGGACAAGTCTCCTTGCCTACCTTGGGTAATGCAGGTGTGGCAGAGGCATGCTGTCTGCCTTTGCTGGGCTCAGGTAAGCCCCTTTAGCTGGGGTTTCAAGAGCACCTTAGGGAGATGGGTTCCCAGCCCTCCACTAACTTTAAATGGGGACACATGCCTCTAGGGTTCTTGAAAAACCCAGCCCTTAATGTTTCATGAAAAGTGTATAAAGGGCCAGGAGGAGGATTTTGTTCACATGATTTGTTGTGATGAGTCCTTTGGATGGAGGAAATTCAGTGAAGCATTGCAAAGATCCTCTGCAACAAGGCCCACAGCCTCCTGTCTTTAATGGCCATCAGCAGAGAGCACACAGCACAACTGCTTTGTACCCAAATGCCACTTCAGTCAGGCAGCAGACAGCAGCAGGTTACCTGCTTTGCAAGAGCCTCACTGAGCTCCTCCTGGCAGCTAGGCTGCTTCTGAGAATCTGAAAGGTGTGCAACTCTAGTTGTTTCATCATTTAAACATTGGTTGAGAAACAACTTCTCCTAGACTTACAAAAAAACAACCAACCAAAAAACCCACAAACAATACAACAAAAGCCAAGCACCAAAGCCAGTAAACCAATGTAACCAGCTTAGGACCCAGCCACAGCAGAGATGCTGTTTGGGGTGAGTCAAATATGTGTCCTTGGGCACTGCCAGCTGTGCTCCAGCTGTGCTGTAGACCACACTGGCAGGTTTTCAGGCTCAGGTCTCGATACTGCCTTGTAGCTGCCTGGTTCAAGGCTTGCACAGGGATCCTACAGAGACCCACCACAAGCTAGACTGGGATAAAGGCTGGTTTAGAGACAACATCAGCTTGCTTGTGAGAGAGACAAAACACTTACAAGCAGCAGCAGCAGCCCTACCACTGCATAGGACCCTATATGAATTCAGTGGGCCCTGCTGTGACAAAGAAATGGTGGTCTCAGATGTTCTGGGCCCATGAGAGCTGTGGCTGGTCAGTTTGGGTCACAGGTAACATGACCAGCATTCTGTCAGGCCATCATCCTTCTTATTTCAATGTAAACACTTCCCACCTGTCCCAAATATGCGTGCCATTCTCCAAGACTCTCCAGCATTGCTTGCATTGGCGGAACTTTATTCCCTGCTCCCGCTCCCTGTGCCGCATCTGTTCCCATCACAGCTGTGGCCACCCTGTTCTGGCTGCTGACACCCTGGCCCCCCCTTCCCCTCCAAACCACCTCCCCTTCCAAGATCAAAATACTCTGTTTTTATTTATTTACCCTGCAGCTGTCAGTGTTGTGTCTGGATCACTGCACTGCAGCGTGGACGGACACAGGACACACGATACGTGGAAAATCCTTAAAACTGCAATCCTGGTAGTAACCAACATACATACTATCAACAAATATATCCCTTGGCCCCTTGTACATTTGAAAACAACAGGTCCAGGTGATGGAACAAATGACGTTGGAGGCTGGTACGAGATCCTGGCCCAAACCAGAGCTGCACTTGCCCGTGGTCAGGGACAAGAATCAGGGCTGGAGATAGTGGCTGTCCCAGGGCTGCCCACCCCGATGGTTTTTGGCACTGTACAGAAATACACAAGGCAGAGATGTGGCTCTGAGATATCAGTGCTTTGTTTTCTCCCTGCCCCACATGCTGCTTTGTGAGACGAAGGGAAACCCTGAAACCCTCTCTCAAATGTCTCAAGGTGGAAGATGCTGTTGAGGAACAGGAAGCATCTGGGATGCTGCCTGGTGGCAAGGAAAGACAGAGCGTGGAATGGGTTTGATTTTCTTCTGTTTGCTG
Organism: Irena cyanogastra; assembly: GCA_013397155.1. Lineage (NCBI taxonomy): Eukaryota > Metazoa > Chordata > Aves > Passeriformes > Irenidae > Irena > Irena cyanogastra. The sequence continues at coordinate 349,718 of VWZV01009149.1, read as the reverse complement.
ATTTCAAGCTCATTATCCAGACACTGGCTTTGGAGGTGAAGCCTCAGCCCTGTTCAGCCACAGCACCTTATAAAGACAGTCTGGTACATGGGCTTGCCAGTGGCTTCTCATTCCTACATCAGTGCTTAGGAAATTAACATCCCAACAAACTCCAGCTACAGGGTACCCAACACCCTGCAGCCCTGCATGCAGAATACTCAGCTGATTCCTTTGGGAGTCTGTTGTGTCCTCATGGCCACTGGGAACAAGGGATGGGTCAACTGGCTCAGGGTTATTGTGTGTCAGCAACAATTGATTTTTCAGTATGTTAGATACCATTTTATAGCCAACCACTTTGTAACCTACCCCACCAAAATGGGAATGTCTTCTAAAAAATAGCTGTAGTCTGCTCACTGCTTAAAGACACTCACCCGAGTTTCAGCTGCACCATACCCAGGGCTGTGGTTTCCTGAGCATGAGGAGCTGGGTGCAGCCAAAGGCAGCATTCCCTGCAAACCCAGGTGTTCTCTCCTGCTGGCAGCTGTGATTCAGGCTGAGGTAGGACACACACCACAGCACTTGGGTATGTGGCTGCAAACCAGGTCTTCTTCAGCTGCCAGTCAGTGCCTCAGGCAGTGCTCAGGGCCTCAGGCACTGTACTTTCCTCTGTACCTCCTCAGTGTGCAGGAAGAAAGAGGCACCATTCTCCTCATGTAGCATCAGAATCATATTAAAAAAGGCTGGCATGGAAAAAGGAATTATCTTCCTGTCTTTCTCCTTCCCTAAGACTAGCTAGTTTTTAGGCCTGTTTAAAATCAAAACAAGTAAACCAATGCCCAGTTGAGGAAGAAGCTGGTAGCAGCACTGTGGCCAGGTCGCAGGTGCCCTTGGTCAACTTCCAATCTGCCTTTTCATCACCTGCCTTTTCACTGGTACCTTCCCAAGTTCTGGAAGGCAACAAGCAGGTACCTCAACAAGAACCTTGCTGGAACCTCTCTCTGACCACCAGGACATGCTTTTGGCATGCAGGCTTTTGGGAACGGGGACAGAGATGAGCAGGTAGGCTATGGCAAATGATTCCAGGTAGGTGTCACGGAGGCTGCAGGATGTCTGGAATGTGGCATTTGATATGGGAGTAGGATTGGGAGCCTGTATTAAGGGGTGTGTTCAGTGGGGATGTGCCAGCTCCAGGCATGAAACTCTCACTGTGATAGACAATTGTGTTGTCACACTGCTCTGTCTTCAACCAGGGAGGGAGGAGAGGCATGTGCAGGACCCTGAGGGCTGCAGAAGGCACTGAGAGAACAGAACTTGTGTCACACCTTTACTGCCATGCACTGCTCAGTCTCTGCAGTTAATGCAGCTCATTGAGAATCACAGCCCAAGCCATGTGCTTCCTCCTTCTCCACTTTTGCCCTCCCAACCATCAGGATGTGCCTCCTTCTTGCATTATGGGGCAGTGAGAAGAAAGACATGCAGATGATGAGAGGTGGGAGAGAGAAGATGACTCTTTTCTGGCAACTTCACTCCTTTTCCACCTGGTGTTGTTTCCTTTCTCAAAAGCATCCTTTGAGAAGACATAACCCCTTCCAAAAGGTGCAGGAGGCTGAGATCTACAGTGACATTTATCTATTATTGTTCTATAATATATGTAAGGGATGAAAACAGCTACTGACAGCCTAGCAGGTTAGGCAGAAATAGATTGCCTGGAACTACAGGTTCACATCCCAGCAGTAAAATTTCCAGTCCTTGAGATGCAGCTAAACTCATAGCCAGGAGCCTGCTGGGTGTTCAGAGATTGATGTTAATGACATGCTATGCAAAAGCATCTCTTCCGGGACAGAATCTTATTCCCCCCCAGTGCAGCACAGGCAATTCTTGCTGCCTTCCACCCCAGAAGTGGCTGTGTGTCTGATTCTGGCCATGAACACAGCAGTTTGTGAAGCATGCCAAGACTCTCCAGCATGCAAGGCATTACAGAAATGTAAGACAGGATCTGAGCTATGACAAGCAGAGTGCACGGCATCATATTCCACTGTGCACAAGGGGAAATAGGGATGCAAAATATGTTCTTGAGCTGAATAAGCCATTCCAATAAAATAAGGACTGAGGTGTACTTTTGTCTCCAAATTTAAACCAAAATAAGACCATAATGTTCCTCACATTGTTCTATCACAGTTAACTCATGAAATTACCCCACCTCCATTGCCACCAGCTATTTTCTAGTGTAGGAGTTTAATTTATCATTCCAATCACTGTAAAACACCCAAAAATTAGGGCAAAGCAAACAGGAAATCATGCAACTGGACTGCAGCAGGGTGAGTAATTTCAATACTGAGTGCACTGTACAACGTCTGACCCCAGTGATTACTTTTCATTTCTCTTTTGACTTTTTGTTAATTGGACTTGCTCTGCGAGAAAGCATTTCAGATGTGAACATTTTTTAGGTCTTCTTGCTGCTTCATGATTTGTGGTTAGCTTCTAGCTGGAGAAGCCCAGCAAAAATCTCTTTGGTTAGCCCAGTGTAATCTAATCTAATCCAGCTGCAGCCCCTGAGCAGCAAATTGCAACATCTAAAGATTTTTCAGGCCAGTGGCACCTCATCACATCCAGCCACCGCTTCCACCTGGAGCAAAGGGAAGATGGGAGCCCCAGCAATGGGATGATGTGTTTGGGCTTAGAGTGCATCCATGGGAGAGAGACCCCCAATGCAAAGCAGGGCCAGCCACTATCTCTGCTCTGAAGCAGGAGCTGCAATAGTGTCAGCCAGGGAGTCTGAGCTCTCCATCCTTTGCTGGTGACAGTGGTGAGTCTGTGGAGCCTCATGCCTGCAGGGACTGTTGAGCAGCATCTGCAATCTCTGTTTCTTTCTGCTGTGGGATGGGCTGGTGGGTGCAGTGCTGGCCATGTGGGAGGGCTTGAGGAGGGTGATGGCTCTCCTGTGCTCTGTAGGGTGAATGTGGCTCCTGAGAACCAAGTAGGCAGCAGCACCAGTGTGCACCAGAATCTCAGCTTGCACAGACTGGGGCTCCCATCAGACTCAACAGCATAGGTGGCACTGGGTGTGCAGAGAGGACAGCTGGCTTTGTGTGCAGCAGTAACCCAGGAGTGGACACCACTTCTCAGGAAGGATTTGCTGAGCTCTCTGTTATGTGTCTGTCTAGGTCTGGAGAGCTCAAAGTCAGGTGCTTTGGCCACCCATGCATCAGCTGTGCTCAATGCCTGGAGTTGCTTGGGGGTGTTTGATTGTCAAAACATTTTGGTGTCAAGGGCCTCTCCACACCCTCTGGTGCGATGTAATCCCTGGCTAACAGACTGAGCAGGACTGTTTGGGAGCCCATCCCAGTTCTATTCAGACCCACACTGGGGGTAAGAGACCACGGTGCCAAAACTATACCTGATGTGACACTATCTGCTAGGATGGGTGAGGTGCTGAACTCTGATGCAAAGCACAAGTATCTGAGCTCAGTCATCTGCTGTGGCAAATGACTGAACTGAAGACAGCAAAACCCAAGCCTTCCTGTCAGAGCCCAGGGCCTGGTGGTCTTGGAAACAACCAGAGAGGCTGTTTCTTGGTTTGGGAAATTTATTCCCTTCTGGTTTAGTTCTTTAAGATCTTTGGTCTGGGCTTGCCACAGGTTTTAGTCTCTGGTGCTCAACCACAGCTCAGTGAGCCAGGTTCAGCTGTTGCCATGTTGGGGCTGTTCAGCTCCTCATGTGCACTACAGAACAGGAGCTTGCAGTGGAGCAAAATCTGCTTCCATACCCAATTCCTGGATAGGATTGGCTGCACTGTGCCCAGGATGCAGTCCACCCAGTAACAAGTGGCAAAAGGTGGCATGTCTCAGGCCCTGGGCTGTGTCCTCTCCAGTATCAGAAGCTGCAAAGGGGCACAGGCAGCAGCTGCTGACATTCCAGAGTGCCCAGCTCCATAACTAACCTGGCAATCTCCCTGCTGGTCCCCACTCGGTGCTCATTGGGTTATCACAGCTATCAGCAGCCCCAGCGGCTGGCAGCAGCAGCAGCAGGGTGACTCACCTGGCCTGGCCCTCCTTGCACTAAATCTTGCTATCAAGATGATAATCTGCCGGTAATTTTTGCTCCAGCTGAGAGCTGTAGACCTGCTCTCACGCATCCTGCTCTCCCTGTAGGCAGAAAGCTTCCCCCCAAATTACCCCACCCTCGCTCGGTGTACCCACAGCCTCTGGCCACTCTCCAGCACATTGTCTGGTTTGGAAACCAAAAACCTCTGCCCTAGTACCTAATTTCAGGAATTAGGCTCTGGAGGCCAGTGAGGTGCGTGGAGAGATTCAGGCAAGTGCATTTTTGTGGAGGTTGCAGGGCTGAGGCCATTCACCATTCAGTCAGGGAGGCAGAGCCCATGCTGCCCTGCTGAGCACAGTTAATGCTGAGCAGCTTTTCCCTAAAAGTTTCCTCCTGGGCCCGTAATGCCCAGACAAGGACATGGCACATCATGGCACAGCAGTGGAAGAAGCCATTAGACCTTCAGCAGCTCCAGAGCACAGACCACAAGCTGTGAGGTGCAGATGTGCATTGCTGCACTAGTAACAAGCACAGGTCATGACTGTGTGTCCTGCTCTCTTCTCTATTCCTCTGTCACCTGTTCACCTCCCTTTTCTTTCTCCCACTGTCTCTCCTGTGTGGTTTTATATATGATATAGGGGCTTTGTTCAAAGAGGATGCTGTACTACAGGGCTGGGCTGAGAATTGGCAGCTGATTTCACGCAGGACTGAACAACTCTCACCCCAGTCTGCCTGGGCACAGTAGAGGTGCTGAGAGAAACTTTCTGAAACCTGTAACTGACTTCCCTGGTCTGACTTTGGGGTCTTTGTGAAAAAAGAGCCAGGCATACACATCTAGAACCTACTGCACAATCACTAGCATTTAAGAAAAAAGAATAAGAAATTAAAAATGGGTGTTTTGCTTCTCCTCATTCCTGGGAGGAGCTCCATGTTGAGCACTTGACTGATTTACCAGTTTGGAGGGGGGACCCTTTATGTCCTTGGAAAGGGAGTCTGAGTCATCTCCTCTGCTGGAAAATGAACAGTGCTGAAGCTGTGCCAGCAGCCCTAAGCCCTGCAGTGACACTTGCAGGGGTGGTGAGAGGCCCATGGGAAAGCTTTCTGCTGGAGGTAGGCAGAGATTTCTCTATGCCCAGAGGAGAGGCATCCCTTATCCATAGGGATATCAAAGCTACAGCAAAGCTGAAAGGTCTGACTGATGTTATGAGAGCATCTTGGGACTGGGTTAGAAGCCTCTGGGGTTTATCTGAGCTGGGACTGTGAGGATCCTTAATGATGTGGTTTTTTTCCACAGCTACTAGAGATACAGGAAAGCAAGTGCCCCTTCATATGTGAATCCACAGACCAGGAGTAAAGATAGGGATGATGTGAATGATCTCTTCTTGCATATCTCCTTCCTGTGGACCCCTTTGATCTAATTTATGTTATTATTTATTTCAGGGTGACCAGTGTCCCACCTTGCCATGGAGGTCAATGGAAGTTCACTTGTCAACTTCATGCACAGGATTTCAACCCGTGTCTGTGATTAGTGATGAAATGAAATTCACAGCTTGGAATCATTTATCCAGCATATCCAATCAAACACAAACATCCTTTGTGCTTGAAAATGAATCAGGGCTGGAGGCAGCTAGCCTGCTGCAGAGGTTTATGACAGATTAATGAGCTGAGAACAAGCTGCCACCTCCACCCCCATCAGCAGTGACTTTCCAGTCTGAGGAAAGGGACGCTGAGCTAGAGGTGAAGGATATACTCTCTGATAAGTGTTGCAGTGGGAGGTGAGAAATAAGAGCTCCAAGTGGAGGAGGAGGGGGAAAAAAGACAAGCACTGTCCTCTGTTAAGCAGGGTAGAGTTTAGACAGAGCAGCTGCCTGACAGTCTGCTGGCAGGAGGGTCAGGGCAGGAGCAGCCCTGTGCTCACAGCACCTGTTATTGAATGCTACCCGCAGGTACCAGGGCAGCACAGACTGTGATTTTCTGACTTCTTCCAGTCACGTGGGAAGGTCAGGGGCCTGAGAGACGAAAGGAGATGATGAAACAGCTGACAAGGTCTGCCCTCAGTGAGATGCAGTAACAGCAATGCAGAAGGGCTCATATCCCAGAGGCTTTTTGGGCTTAAAGATGAAAATAAAGTCTGAATTCGAGTGTCACCACTCAGTGATTTTTAATTGGGAAATTCATGTTACTTACCCTTTCCTTCCTTTCCCCCTTAACATGCTAGCTCTGGAAGTGTGACAGAGGTCCAGGCTGTGACAGTAACATGCTTCTCCTGGTGCAGAGTGGCTGCAGCATCAGCTGAGCTGTAGGGTCAGGGTGGGAGGGTGATGAGCCTGTGGTTCAGCTGGGGGATTGCCGTGCATTAAGCCAGGGCCAGTTAGCCACTTGCACTTCTCTGCCTTCATCTCAACATTCACTAACATCAAAGTGAAATTTTAGTTCCCATATTAGCAAAGAAAAGTTTGAAAGGTGAAATGTGTATTGCCTCAAAGTGAAGTAGCCAGAAAGCAAAGCCAACCTTTAACTGATCGTTTTGAGTATACATTATTTGTGATTGTGGGGGTTTTTTCTAACTGGGGCAAACCACACTTCAGAGAGACTTTGTGATATGTAGCTTTCATAAATGATGAGCTGACACTGTAGGTTTTACAACCAAAGAAGATGAAAGAGACATTTCAGGGCTGAGACCATGGGTTGAGCTGGTGCCTAGTGAGGGAAGGATTTTTGAATTTGGTGCCACTCATGTGCCATGTGCTTAAACACAAGAACACTGCCCTGGTGGGCAGCTGGCAGGAGAAGCTGCTACCAAAAGCAGAACCGGAGAGCCTGCTAGGTCTGCACCCTGACAGCCCTGCATTTCTGGGCTGTCTTCTAAAACCTCCTTTAGCAGCATGTGCTGGGGGTCCACAACTGCATAAGGCAGGGGAAAAAACTCTGCTGACCCCACTGAGTGGCTGGGGTCAGCATCTCCTGCCTGCAGGCTCAGATGAAAAAAGGTGGTGTGAAGGTTTCCTTCCAAATTAAGGCAAATTAAGCTGATTTCATAATTTAAAGCAGCTTCTGGGGTGCTCTAATTATGCATCTTCCTGATGCTACATCTGAAACTCCAAAATCACACAGTTTGAGTGACAGGAGTAGCTCCTGCCTCTTGCTGCCTGCCAGAGGTTGTGTCCTTTCACACAGCCCTGGAGTGGTACTCAGGAGGGGTGGCTTTGCCCTGACTCCTGAAACGTCTCTTTATATCCAAAGAGGGAGAAGGAAGCTCCCAAGCGACAGAACTTGGGGCCATCCTGTGCAGGGCCAACAACTTTCATGATCCTCCTGAGCCCTTTCCACATCAGGATACTCAATGATTCTTTGAAGCTGCAGTACCAGCCACTGAATGGACTCTGGTAGCTGTGGGAACCAGGCACCCCTCCTGCTCCCTTGAACCAGTTTCTGGAAGCACATCCCTGTGAGATGAAAAGAGCCTTATCACTGGAGCCCAGCTCTTGCACACAGGCATGGAAGCAGTGCTGGCTCTCTTAAAGCACTGTCCTATCTGTTCTTTTGCAAGGAAATGTGAGAGATTTATTTTTAAGCCACATCTAATTAAAAACAAAAGAAACAAACCCAAAAAAAAAGCCCAAAAAGGAAGTGGTTAGGGGCATATTTTACTGTACACTAATGAACTGTAAAGGATATAGTCTAAAATTTTCAAATGTTTCGAAAGCAGCCCTACAAAAAGCAAATACACTTCACAGAAATCTCTTTGACTTCTAGGTTGTTTCCTAGCTGTTGTTGCTAAACCAGAATCTCCTTGAGCTGAGGATCTTTTCTTTTCACCATCCTCCCACCCCCCACTTCTTTCTAACCGCTGACAGTGGGTGAAAATATTCATGTTTCAGTCCAATACCTTTATATGCATTTCACACTGGAGGGTTTTTTCCATTCCCCTAGGGTTGGGCAGGCCATGACTATCACTCTAATAGAGTTAATTAACAGCCTTGAGGCCCTGACGTTTTGTTTTCTTTGGGACCAGACCTATGGCTTGGGCCTCTGAGCTACCTGCTCTGCCCCATCTCTTTTCTTAGAAAAACAGCCAGGCAAAATCTGGCAACTAGCTCTTCAGGAGCTGTGTGCACCCTCTGGCCTGAGCTGGTGCTACAGGATCAGATGTAGATGTCTCCTATCCGTTGGCTAAGATAAGCTCCCTGGAAAGGAACAGCATGTGCTGATCCTTAACTGTGCATTGGACAATAGCTCAAAGAAATAAATTTACCCTAGGAAGTGAATCAGCAAGACAAGACATGTCCCCAAGAAGTCCATCTCCAGGATGGGCTTGATGCTGGCAGAGCAGTCTGCTCAGAGAGCAGGTGAAGGCCATCAGGTGGGGGCTGTACTCACTTACCCTTAACACCTGGGAGAACCAGCCCCCAAAGGGAGCTTTTCCACTTGCTCCAGCCTTGCTCAGCTCCATGGAAATCGCTGAGATCAGGTAAGGACTTTTTTTTTCTTTTTAATAAATCTAGGAGCATAGGGTCACTCCCAAATGTGGAATAAAATAATAAAACACTTTCATGTGGGAATCTTGCTGTCCTCTGGAGAGTTACAGAGATCAAAGACCTAAAACAGTGTCTAATTGCAGGTGAGGTTACTCCTGTGAAACAATTAGCCCATGTGCATGCGTGTGAAAATGGAGAGGGCGCGTTGCTAGCAAACCCAACTGTGTGCTGTGAAACTGCCTCAGTTTTAGGCAATGTTAACTATTCCCTTGCTGGGTTATGATTCTTTTAAGTGACTAGTTTGAATCCAGTACCCCACTGGCTCCTGTCCCCTTTCTCAGCTTGTAAGTGGAATACAAGTCCAAAGAGCCTGCACAGGACATAAATGATGGGGAGAAATGAGGACAAACTAGTGTGGTGTTCTGGAGAGGAGACCATGTCCTTTAGCTTGTGAAAGCTCTTAATGTAGCAAAGAGGAAAATTGAGATTTGAGAGATAAAATTTGGGGGCCTGAAGTCTTTGTCTCAGATCTTCACAAGACTGTTCAGTAACTTAAAGGATGAGAGTAAACTGTAACTATAAGTTAAACAGACAAACATACAAAACCAGGGTGAGAACAGACAGTTTTACATCAAACTAAAGGCTCCCAAGGGGGGGCTCTGAGCTGGACAGTCAGCCCTAGTTTGTTTACTGCTTCTGTGGAAACTATGATGAATGGTAGGAAAAAAATGTCCTTAAGAGTAGCAAGGAGGGGCTTCAAAGGGAGGGAGTTGAGCTGGTAACTGAACAGCAAAACGGCCTTGGGAATTCGTGTCTGAGAAATGTGAGTCTGGAAAGGATGAGCAGAGCTGAACAGGCAGAGCCCTTGGATCCAGGGTAGTCAATGTTCAGGACACAAGGCCTGGGGCTGGTTCTGTGGTGAACCCTGTCTGCTCAGAGGAACAAACCAAATATGACCAGTGAGGAGTAGAAACCAGGATTTGATGTTTTCAAGGGTCATGGCCTGATCTGGGGTCTTGTGTTTCCACTTCAAGTAGAGGAGAGGCTGGAAAAGCCAGGGAGAAGGAACAGGAACTTGAGGGACAAGGAGTAGTTCTGTGTCAAAGCAAAATGAAGGTCTCTACTTAAGAGAGTTCTTAAGATAGTAGAGAATTGTGAAGAAGTGATGAAATGGCAAATAATGAGGGAAGTGCACCTATTTTCCCATTGCTTCTCTTTTATGTGAGAGAGATGCTCAGAGGTTAACAACAACAACAAGCAGGTTTTCAACCAGCTTGAAAGTAACCAAAGGGAAGTCTTCTGTTAGCTTTTAGGCAGTCGATTGTTTTTTTTCTTCATGTTAGTATCTGTGAACTCTGCAGACTGATAAACTATGAAAAGGCTACTGACGTGCATCTGAGCCTCAGGGGCCGATGGGCTTGTAAGAGGGGGACTAATCACATCGTGTAGTCATTTGAGGTCTTTGTTCAGAGACAGGAAGAAAAAGCCTGTATCCTTGCTCCCTCCTGGGCTTTTGAGGTTCTGCTTCACATCCTTATAAAGTCTGAGGCAAGACACCTGTCCTCTGAGCTTTGGAACATGGCTGTGGCTGCCACTTAACCCCACTTTCCACAACAGGTATCTCCTCTCCTCCCTGCGCCAATGTCCTAATTGCATGCATGAGTGTTGACACAGGGTGGAAAGAAGAAAGTCTTTAGTTAAGCAATTAGTTGCTGCCATTGCAGGCCCTGCCACAAGATAATTGAGCGCCATTAAGTAATGTTTGGTTCTGAAATGTAGCAATTATCTTGGTAATTGCAAGGATGTTCCTTGAATTCTTACCCCTTTTTATTGACATGTTGAGTGTTTCTGCTGCCATCCAAGCTGCTGGAGCACCTGGTGTGAGAGAGCAGAGAGGAGGAAAGAAGTGTGCTCTCTGGGAGAGCCTGCCAAGAATGATAATTTGGCTTTCGTGTTGCAAGCACCTGATAAAATGCTTTTCGTGTTGCAAGCACCTGATATTGAGCTGGCTTCACCCAGCTCTGGTGAAGACCGCTCAGCCTGGGCAGGGAGATCTTTCCCTTCCTAAGACCAAAGCAGAGCTGGGGTGGTGGAGCCTGGGCTGGCATTTGACCTTGCCGGGTCTCTGTTTCCTTTCAAACGTGCAAGTCATTTTTGCACAGCTCCAAGCTCACTTCTGGTCTTGAAGGTCTGCGGTCCAAGGCCTGTCCTCTGCCAGGAGATCCGAGCTCAAGGGGATGGCATTGGCCACTAGAGGGTAGCACAATTAAAAGCATAAGGAAGTCTCATTTCTCGGCGTGGATCTGGCCGTGCCGAGGATGCACAGCAGGGATGTGGGATGTGAGGTCAGACCTGTGCACGCCCCGTGGGCACACAGTGCCTCCAGGCTGCCCGCTGGAAGGGCCAGCGCAGGACCAGAAGCAAACTCATGGCGAGGACAGGACTTGCCACAATGGATCAGGAGCGCATGGCAGCAGAACCAGAGCAGGGCTCCTAGTGCTGCTGCTTCTCTTCCTGGCCACCATCCTCATTGCTCCCCCTTCACCAGAGTCCAGGCTCCCAGAGGAGCCTTTTGGCTTGGCTCTACTGTTGGTTTGATGTAATTTCTTGGTCTGTGGCTCTGACTCCAAGCTCAGAGCTGGGATGCCACCGTGCCAGATGGTCAATACCAAGGTCTTTCTCCCTTTTGTGAGTTAACACATCTATAAAAGACTTTTTGGGTTAAAAATAAAGAGTACGTATTGTTCTTCTCTTGGCCTTTGCTGGCATGTACAAAGTGCCATGCACGCTACCAGATGAGAATGCAAACGGTTTTTAGAATTGCGCTATTGTGTGCATGGAGATAAATTGGTGTTGGGTCACAGAAGAAGAAAGGTTTTAATTTTAAAGCGTGCCTCTGGATCCAAAGGTCAGAGTGGAGCCATCCTCCCTCGAACAAAATCCCCACCACAACGCTGTATTAACATGATACTTAAAAATGCAGCTGCGCTCTCGGGTTAAAGTCCTGGCTCTGCAGAGAGCACACTCTGGCAGGATCAGTTTCAAGGATGGAGAAATGTGGTGTCTGACGCACACTTAAATGTCTGTGCCCTGATCCCCTGTGCAGCAATGCATCAAGCACGTCTTGAACCGCGGGCTCTGCCAGCTGCCAGCACGCGCCAGGCACAGGGGGTTAGTTATGATGGTAATGTAGTTAATTGGGGGATGGAGAAGTCTGGGAAGGAGAAGGCAAATGCTTTCCTTATAGTCGTGTGGCTCATTAGAGCAATTGCATAGCACTGGCAGTGTGAAAGAGCTTTTTCTCTTCAAGGGTATTTGTAGCATGCCAGGAAGCCTTGTTGCTTCATGGGGGTCATGATGATGTTTCCTTGCAGTGTTTGGGGCAGCACAGGCCGCGAGCAGGTGCATTGCAATAGCACGGTGCAGTGTTATGACACTGCTGTGAAAGAATCCGAGTGACTCAAGGTAGATGTTTCTCATTGCGTAGAAAAGGGCCAGTTTGGAACTGATCCTCACTAGCTGCAGGACATCACCACTGTGGTAGCAAGACAGAAGAGCACAGAGTACTTAAACTGTGAATATACCCTTGTAACTCATGGGGCAAAACTGTGGTCTTTGTGCTGTGTCTGCCCATTTTAAACTAAAATATTTGTTCACCAGATTGAGACCCATTGAGTTAATGCATCTTCAGCAGTCATTGCTGGTCAGCTGACACCAAGGAAAGTTTAATCTCTGTTTCCCAGAGTACCCTGAATGTGAAGTGACTCGTTGTCCACCCACACACACACTCACCAGTTAACCTCCAAGAATCCTTGCAGTATTTCCTCTTTTGGATGGGTTTTATACATAATCCCCTTGGAGCAGCAGGGGAAGTCATGTTCAACCCTCTCCTTGCTGTTTTACAGGCTGCATGGTGACCTGGGGCTCTTGAGTTTGTGCTTTGGAGAGCACTCTGTGTGTGTGTTATAGTGATGTCTACAGTGAGGGTCATTGCCTTCTGGAAGAAAGGTGTCTTTCCTAGAGACGTGGGCAAGGAGGCAACAGACCTGAATGTACCAGCTCCTCAGAACCTGAGCAGCACGTTTCCCCTGTGCCTTCCCTGGTAGCCTCCAGCCCCCCTCTGCCTCTTCCTGCATTTCTCTGGGCTGGTATGTGGGCAGGGCTGCCCAGGGGTGGCCAGCAAAGACTGGGCAACTCTGGAGTGCCTTGCAGAAGGAAATGAACATTCACCAGCTGGAAGCACAGGTGTGAACCTTTCCCCTGGGACATTGGAAGGACAAGCAAGTACAGTAGTGTGTGGAGCTGTGCGTGTTGGCTTTTTCCTTGTTACCTTAGGCAACAAACAAGTCTCTCCTCAGCCCTCGGGTGGCCTGGTCTGGGCTCTGCATTCAGCGTGGCACACACTGCTTCCCTGGCCTGACCCTGACCCTGGAGCACAGTGGGAGGAAGATGACTGGGAGGGGGAGAGCACTGGGGCTATTTTTGCTCCCATATCACTATCTAGTTAGACTCCAAGATGCTGTCCTTCACTGCTGTCTGCTGCCTCGCTTGCTCTGTGGCTCTCAAGTGTTTATCACTGACAGGCTGTGAGCAGATGGACTGGCAAGAAGAGATAAATTTGACCCAAGAAGATGTCACTTGAGGAACAGCTGAGGCTAGTGTTTCACCAGATGTCCCAGCTTTAACCCATTAGCCACTTCAAGGAACTCAGCATTGTCAATGGCTTAAACACGCTCCATTACCATAGAGTCAGGGCACAAAAGCTATTGTTACAATTTGCACAATAAGCAGATATTCCAAGTTTTTCCAAGGGGGTTGCCATGAGCTCGAGCCCAATTGGGGCATGCAGTAGTGCTGTGTACCATGGTTAATGGTGTCCTCTGCAACCTTGGCTGAAACAGCTAAAGTTAGTGAAAATGTTACCCATTTAGTGCTAAATGAGTCTATTGCTGCATGAACCAGCAGATACCATGTCATGGCAACACTGACAGATGCTCCCAAAGGCATCCGTGTGATTGGGGTACTGGTTTTCCCCTCTGTGGCTCTGAATTGGGTGTCCCAAGAGGCACTGCTGCTTCTGCTGGCAGATTAAATGCGCAAGCATGTGCCTGATGGCAGTGTACCTCAAGCAGTGTCAATGTGGGCTGCTCATCACCAGATTGTGCCTAGAAAATACTGCAGAGCAGTGAATGAGCCCGTGGGGGTGGGTGGATACGCACAGCCACTGAGTTAGAACATAGAGAGCACCTTCCAGCACCCTGGATGGAGAGAACACACAGCACAGAGCAGTGATGGCTCTGCATCTCACCCACTGTTTCTGTAGCTCTGCCTCTGTGGTCCTCCAGGACAGGCTCTCATCTGCTGCTCAGATAAATTTAACAAACCACATTTGAACTGGTAAAAGGAAGTTGTGGCTGTAAGGTCATTCCTGAGTGTAGAGATGTGAGATTTCTAGATATTTGAACCAGTTACAAAAATTGGGTTGTAGCCTGATCATGGGAGTATCTCCCACAAGGACAATATCTCCCAGCTTCCACTAATGGCTTTATCCTGGTTTGTTGGAGGTGAATTTAACACTGGTTTTGTTGGTGTGGCAGCTCCTGCACTGGGACAGCGTTCAGGGTGGCATGAACACAGGCAGGTGTCTGTCAATTCCCCAAGTACTCATTCTTGCTGTCAGTCTTGTCAAGACCTGAGCATCTTGGGGTTATTTCCTACGTGAAGTTTGAAAAACACAAAATACCAGGTTTACAATGTCTTGTGTTAAACCCCAACTTGCCACCTTTAGCTCTGATGAATCCATTACCATGCATACTCCCAACTGACACAGCCAGAAAGCCCAGGGGAAACTGAGCACCTTTTCACTTGCTGGTGTTAGTTAATTGATGTTTTTTACTCCAGGCAAAATTGAGTCTAATCAAATTGCCCTTTTCAAATTAATTGCCTTGTTCAAGCCTTGATCTGGGAGGTGGAAGAGCAACTCCTCTCACTTTATCTGGGAGAGTATGAGGGAGTGTTTGGCACTGTATGAGCGTGTTTCAAATGCAGCACTTCTCTAGCTGAGTCTCTACTGTGTGATTCTGGGGAAGTCACAAAGTTTAAATCTGCCTCTATCTTTCCTCTAAAGCCCCAGAATGAGCATACCTCTTGGCAGCAGTCTGTGCAGTTTTCTACCAAATTTTGTAAAACATTTAGGGCCAGATTTTCAGCCAGTATAAAATGATGTCCTCAGATCCCCACAAATCCTTTTCCTGCTGCATCCTGCTTGAGGTGATGCCTTATACTTCTAATTCTGCTCAGCTGGGAGAATGCTGACACTGAAGTCAGGGGTTGATGTGTACCAGCAGAATAATTTCTTGGCAACCTGGGATTCTTCAGAGGAGCCACTCTTGTGCTCAATCACAAAGCTGAGAGCTCCATACTGCAAGAATTGTACTGCAGACAATTTTTGTGCCTGAGCAGGGCTCCAAGGGCTTGGCTGTGAATGCCAGCATTTACTCAGGCTGCCCAGCTGCTTTCAGATGTGTGTGCTGTTTACATGCAGACTCCAGCTGGTTGCTACAGTAGGATTTAGCCAGGCAGGATCTGTTGGGAAAAAGTTTCCCTCTGCTACAGAGATGAGGCAGTGTCTGTGTTGCTAGCAGGACAAGCTGACTGCTTTTATTACCCTGGGACATGCCTTCTGGACAAGAAAAGTCACAGGAGTTAGTGGTGGTAATCTGTAAAAAAGATGCTGGCACTCCCAGTATGGGGGGACATTTGGTGTCTCTGCTGCACTTGTAGTGACAACTTTTCTGGCACTTGGGAGGGCAAATAAAAACTGAAGTACAGAAGGCAAGAACTCACTCTTTCTGTCCTAGCAGTTTTGGTTTTGGCCACAGAATTGTCTCCTTTCCTAGGAAATCACCTCTTCCCAGTTCTCCCTGTCCCTTTGGATGTCACAGACAATCTTCAAATGGGAAGATACAATTACAAGTACTGAGTTTCTTGAAAATAGTGCTCAGATAGGGAAAATTTGAAGCTGTTCTATGCACTAGGCTGGGAATCCAGCATCACTGTGGCCTGACCTTCCCAGACTGTCTGTATGCGAGTGGGTGTTTCAAATACCAACATTTCATTGGCGTTTAATTCAATGTTCCATTCAAAAGGGATTTTTTATTCCTCCAGCTTCTCTCCCTCCTCCCCAGAGTGCTGGGAAGTTCATCCCAGAAAAAAGAAGAGACTGAAAGATGTGTGTCCCTTGGGGTTTTTTGAGAGCTGATAAGCTCAAAGAATTGTGGAAAGTCCCATAGGTGTGCATTTTCCTTCATTACTCAATCAGACTCAGTGTTAATATTTCTTAGGAACCTGCTGCTCTCTATTTCACACAGTTTGATTGTTATGACATGTACAGTAGCTGAAATTGAAAATCCATTGAACTGGAGCCAACATCTTCTCAATGGCCACTGACTGGGAATTCTGTGATTTTTTTTTAGATACCTGTGGCAAATGGTTCACCCCTGCCTTTCCAGAGGAGCTGAGATTTGTGAGTGCTCTGAAACAGAGCATGACATGCTCCTAGGCTGGCAGTTTTAATGAGATCTGTGGAGCAGCTCCTGCAATCTCATTATTCTACTGCCTAGTAATTGTTAATGAGAATTCTCTTTGCTGAGAAAGTGAATATATCGTAAGGATAAAAACTGCTGGAGCTTATCAACTACTTTCTTGTTAGGTTCCTCAGTCAATGTTTTCTGGTTAGAAAAAGAATGTGTTGGAAATGGTACTTTTAGGAAAACAGCTCTTGAGAAGTAGAATTTTGGGAGTTTGCTTGCATATTTCTGATGCAAGATGCAAATTTTTTGTTTTAAAAGGTTGCATGAGAAAATGTGGATTTGTTTGACTTGGGATTTTTTATTATTTGCTTTTTAATCAAGAGCAAAGCAAGAGAATAAGATGCCTTACATCATTTTACTGGGCAGAAGCGTTACTCTTTCAGTATTTTAAATGTATAGCCCATGCTATGCCATGGAGCAATGTTTCATTGATGGAAGTGACAAGCCACTGATGTTATAATCAAGGACAGATCCTGCAAGGGCAGAACAGTATGAACTGCCTGGTGACATCTGGGCTGCCTTCTGGGCAAGGTGCCTCTCTTGTCATTCAGTCCATGCTCTCCTTCATCCTACGTGGCCTGGATAAAACGCACACGTGGGCTGTGGCTTCAGATGCCCTGGGAGCAGGGGAGGGAGAACTCCGTGCCCTGTGCTACCCCTCACCATGCACCATCCTGCAGTGCCATGGCACAGTCGTGTTTTGCCTGACCTGGCCTGCCCTGCACCTCCTCCCTCCTTGCAGCAATCCCAGGTGAGGAGAGAACCGTTCCTAGAAAGGCCCCCAGGACCCAGAGCTGCTGAGGTCAGTGGTGCTCTGAGCTCAAGCCAGCACGGAGCTGAGCAGACATTTGCTGGCCAGCTCGTGTGGCTACAGAGCCCTTGCCTTGCTGGGCCCACGCCGTGCTTGGCCTGGCCGTGGGGCTCGCCTGCTCTGAGAGCAGCAGGTGATTTCCAGAGCAGCCTTTCTGGGAGATGCAGCCCAGGGAATGGCTGGGTTCACCTCCGGGACGGATCTCGGGGGTTCACTGCGGGCCAGGCGTGAGGAAGTCACCGCTGCTGCCTGGCTTAGATCTTCCAAAACTGCTGAAGGCACAAAGGAGAACAAGCAGCAGACAGCAAAGGGAAGATTAATTGGCCAGCTGCCCGAAGGGCTGGTTGGGGTTGTATTTCTTGTTCTTACCCTTGCAAATTTCTCCAGGACTGTAAATCTTGAGCTGTTTCCCAAATGGGGAGACTTCAGGTGTGTTTTTTTTAAATAAGTAAACCTGAGCATACTTAACTTTGACTCAACACCCAGGAATTCCCATTGGCTTTATTACACGCTGACAAGCGTGCTGGGGAAAGCAGAACAGATCAATGGCTGTGTTTGAAGCGGGCCATAAATCACTTGTGACACCAGGCAGCAGATTGAGTGACTCGCCTTGTTCCTCCTCCCCTCCCAGCCCAGCGCTGACCCCGGCTTGCCAGGAGCCCCGGGGAGAGCTGCCTGTGATTAATGCTGCAAATGAGATTCTGCCCCAGCCGGCAGCAGGCAAACTTGAGCCAAAGGTCTCTGCAGGGAAAAGCCAGAGGACAACAGAACGAGTCTGACAAGGAGCAAATTTAAATGGGTTAAATCCTGCTCAGCTCCCAGAAGCTTTGCTCCGTGCTGTACCCACTTTTTTCTCTGTGCCCCTGTGAAATCCTGGCTTTCCATGGGTGTCTGTCCCTGCCCCAAACACGCTGTGAGAGCCTTTAACGTCATGGGTTGGGCGATGATGATGTTAAAGCTGCAAATGGGAGAGGAGCCTTTCTGATGCCAGACGTGGGAATTTGGCCTCTGATGGGTTTTGACTTTTCGGAAGGAGCCGAGATGGGCAGATGGTTTTGAATTTAATACTTTCTTCACTGGAAATTGTAGCCTTGGGGAGATAGAAAATCAGACATAGCCCTGGTCTAGACAGGAGAGGGGTGTGAGAACCTCCAGAGTGCCAAGCACTCTCCTCCTCTGCCCCTGTGCGCCAGGGCTGGCGTGGGAAGGCAGGGACAATAAGAAAAACTGCTGGAAAAATCACACCATTTTCTTTTGAAGCTTTCAGACTGCTCTTTTGTATTTAGTGATAGATTGAGATCAAAATTAGGGAAATTATAATTTAAAAAAAGAAAACAATAGACAGCACAGCCACTCATCCAGTCTGGTTGAAACTCTTCTTTTTGATGGGAGGAGAGAATGAGATCTATATTTGCTTTGTGGAGGAAACAGTTAAGCAACTAGAAGAAACCCACCCCTGCATGCACAGAGCTTACTCCTTCCATAGGAGTACAGGATACTGGGAGTGCCTTGTGCTGGCAGATAAGAGATGCCAGGGCTGTGGGTCTGCCCACAGGCAAGATCTTAATTAAAAATTATCTGTATTATATCAAATATTTTCCTGAAATTTTGCAAAGTTATTTCCATGTCTTGTGCTAAAAAGTAATCAAGGGAATATTTTGCAGGATCCTGACATATACTTATATCATCAACATCCTTTTTTTTGTTCTAAAAAGGTCCAAGCCCTGTGCTGATACAGAGTTTGGTAAATAAGAGGTCTTGGTAACATTGACAGAAAATTCTTCTTTTTTTCTATGTCAATAAGAATTGTAGGAGAAGCAGGAAATGCCATTCATGATAGCATCTTCAAGCTTTTCCTCTTGAAAAAGCAGACCTGTAATGGACACCCAAGGGCCCTGCCCTGTCTGTGCAAATAACCTCAAAATTCAGGAAAATGCAGTAGAAATCAGCCACTCTGGGGATGGGACCCTTCCAGCCTCACAGGCAGGGCAATGTGCAGTGTTAGCACATACCAGAGGACTTCTGCCAGTTGCCAAAAGGGAGTTTGATGTTTGTTGGCACTTTGGTTCCTGTGCTCTGGGAGCGGGCAGGCCTGGCCAAGTTGCTTTCCTTTGTGGGTGTTTTGTTTTTTTGGGGTTTTTTTTTGGGGCAAAGCAAAGCATTCAGAAATGGAAACTCTGGTGAGGAGACAGATTTTTCTTTCCCTGCTGTCGTGCTCCTCTCAAGCACCACTCAGTTTTACTTTACAGTGTTTCCCTTTCATCTGAAACCTTCCAATTTCAGGCAGGTTAGCTTGCCAAGGTGCACCTTCCCTTTCATAAATATTGCAGTAGCTACAGGCTATGGAGAGTTAGCCAAGCCAGTTCTCTTCATCTATCATAATCTCACCCCTCCCTTAACCCCCTCCTCTCTCACCCTCTCATTAAATAAGAACAAAAGGTAAACTGTAACCCTCTCACATGCCACGTTAATATATGGTATAATTTTCCAGTTCTGCCCAGTTCTGGTAAGGCAGCCATGTGCTTGTGTAGAAAATGGGGCATCCCTCATGCTGGGAACACTTGGAATCTTCTGTCAAAACTTGCTTTCCACTGCAGCATCCTGGGCTGCCCAAATACTGCTCAAATTATGAGGTATTGGGCACTTTTTGCCCTCTGGGCATTAGAGGGTGAAGGACCTACTCCCCAGAACCTCGGGGGCAGCTTCTCAAACTCCTATTTCCCTGACCTTCAGCTCATGGAGGGTTAGCAGGCCTGCTGTCTCTGCTGTTGTGAGGGTCAGGTCTTTGGGGAAGTGGCACTTGCTCTGCCCTTGCCTGCTGTGGAGGTTTTCCTTTTGGGTCTGGGGCTCTGGGAGCTCTGCAGCTCGTGCTCCTGCCAGGAGCCAGGGCTGCTCTGCCTCCCACCTGGGCTGCAGAGGAGTTCACTTTAGTTCTGCAAACAGAAATGACTTGAAATACAGGTTCCCAGTGCTCAGCTAAGGAGGGAATGCTTTTCATTCCCTGTGGCTTTCTGGCACTGCTAACACACAGGAGAGTGGGTTTTGTGTGCAGCCTCAGCACTGGTCTGTTTAAGGCTCTGTACACAGGCACTCGTAGGACTGCAGAAAGGCGCACTTTAAATCAATGTGCTTTTACCACGCTTCAAGGATACAATTACTTCTGGTTAAAGCAGCCAAAGCCAAAGATAAGCAACTAATATCTCATGGAATTAACTCATGGAACCATTCCTTTGCTCTAATGTCATGACACCAGATGCTGAACTGCTCCTAGTCCTGTTAGTGGCTGCCTTACAGCAGCGTCCAGAACCCTGGATGCTCTGACTGTACTCACCCCTGTGCATACTGAAGTTTACATGGGCATGTAAGCCTGAGAACATAAGATGATGAAAGGGGTGAAGGATGAGACCAGAAACTATAAAGTGATGTGAAAAAGTTCTCCTCAATAATTTCATGTAAAGAAGCATAGCAAGGAAAAAAATTATTCTGTCTGTTTTCAAATTTTCAAGGAAAAGATTACATCCAAACTGTTGGCATTTTGTTTGTTTTTTGGTTTGTTTGTTTGTTTCTGGAAAGCACAAACAATTATAAACAAAGTACAAAACTGCCATAAAATCTTAAAATTTCACCAGAAGATAGCTCATACCTTGCCACTTTACATGCAAGATACATGGAATTGATCTCATAGTCACAGGCGTGACCAGGTGAGATGAATGTGGTGCAAAAACCATATCTCCCTTATGTTTTCTTAGAAACTTTTTAACAAACTGTGATCATCACTAGACAGAGCAGGTTATGTGGAGGTGGGCTTTAGGGCCAATATGCTTTTCCCTTAGCACCACCCTCCATTGCTCCCAGAGCAGAGATACACTGCTCTGCATTTTCTCCAGCCTCTCATTCCCCTTCACTCTGAGTACCTTTCATTTCTGTTCAGGGTTGAACTGTTCATCAGGGGCTCTGCTGGACCCTTGGTTGCTGCTGAGAGCAGTTTTCCCTCCTTCCCTGTTTCCCAAGTGTCTCCCCTTGCATGCCCACACTTACATCTGTCAAGGACACCAACAGGTGACACCTTCCTCCTCCCCATCACGTCAAGGCTAGAAAAGGCTGTGGCAAGGGGAGCACTTACAAATAAGGCCAGATTTGGGGACCAGGGTCCATGATGCATTTTTTTATTTATACCCATGCACGCACACTCGCGTGTATGTCACGGTGACTTCAGGGGACAGAGGGGACTTTCCGCAAGGATTAACTGAGTGTGCCTCCAAGGTAACACAGCGAGCTCGCCTCGCCTGCTGGGTGCTCACTTAGGGCTTTTTGTCATATGGAAACTGGTTTTTTAAAGAGCTTAATGTGGCTAATGAAAGATACACTGGATCCTGCGGTCCTAATCTGGTGAAAACTTTACAGGAAAACTAAGCAGGTTTGTAATGGGTCTTCTTTAAAAATCATTGCCAGATTTTGTTACTGATAGTGCAGTACTACAGAGATGGTGTCTGCTGGTTGCCATCTGTATGTGAACAATGAGTCCCTGCTCCAAAGAGTGCACAGATCCAGATGCTGGGTGCAATCTGATGAAGAGTGAAGAAGATCTGAAGATTGAAAAATATGCCGAATTTGTGCCAAGTACAAGTCTCTCCCTAAAGTCCAAAGTAATATGCATTATGGTTGAACTGGATCCTGAAAAAGCATGGGGAGGGAAGAGTATGGACTTTCCTTTTGCACCACCTTTACCTCTGCAAACACTCAATTCACCACGTGGATCTTTGCAAGAAGGTGACCAAGCAGTGGTCACAGAAAATGCTGCTGGTGTGGTGACAAGGTGAAGTGTCCAAGGGTCTCTCTCTCAGACATTTTGAAGAATTACCTGTCATCTTTTTAATGTCCATGGCATGCTCTTGCTCTATCTCAACTTTAGTACAGCATCTTCTACAAAAGCATTTCTAGTTCATCATTACTTTAAGGCATCCAGACAGTGCTTAGTACCTCCATAATCTATAAGGTACAGGGATCTGTGGGCATCACTCATTGATGCTAAAGAGCTCTCCTGAGGCAGACATGAAGAAGTGGAGTTAGAAAACTGTGGGTAGCACCCATATGTGCAGCAGTACATGTAATACAAAACTAGCATTTCCCAATGGAAGATGCAGTGAGTGCACCTTGGACACTGGGTGTGTAACAGGGTATTGATCTTTGGGACAGGTCTGCTGCTGTGGGTGGTACATGTGCATTTGAAGGCTCAGATCTCAGGGAACCTTTTTGAAGCATGAGAATTCTGCCACTGACATAATGGGGCCAAACTTCCCTTCGATCCCGTATGCAGGCATTTGAGTCTGAGACATATGTTATGAAAATAGGCCAATTTCCAAATGAGAGGTTTGGTGATGACCTTTCCCAGAAACTGTCACAAAGGTGAGGTAGAAAGGTTGTTGGTTAATAGTTTTGGGTGCAAGATGAGGAGCCAGTTGTGTCGGTGCCCTAAATTGAGTTGAAAATACTGTGAGGGTAGAATTTATGAAAAAAACCCAAAACCCAGCACAACCCAAAACCAAAAACCCAGCTAGGTCTCTGGAGGTTATGCTACAGTGCTGGAGAACGACAGAGTTGATGCGTGTAGGAATCAAGAGATTTAGAGAGTGTGAATTTAAACTTTTCCAAAGGACAGTGTCATGTGCTGTGGGGAGCTGGGAGAAGAGAGCTAAACAGTTTGCTTTTATTCCATCCCAGTCCACCCGCTGATCTTTGACCTCGTGTCTTTGAGTGGCTGTCAGCTGTAAGGCAGAAGTGAAACTCCTGATGTGAGTTTTCTCCTGCACTCTGAGCATCAGTGAGGGAGCTGCTCCCCAACAAAGGTTTTGCTGTGGTGCCTCCCAGACTTACCACACTGCAGTCACGGGAGCAGGAGCCTCATCCTCTCCTTCACCTGCTCTCACCACAGCTCCTTTCATGAGTTATGTGCACGCTGCATTCACGAGCACAGGCAGCCACTGAAGAATAATTTAATAGGGTTAATTTGCACAGCTTGACCCCAGCATGTTTCTGCTCATCCCAGGAGTCAGCTGGTATCAGTAAATTATGATTTTGACTAACCACATGCAGTGCAGTGTCTGTAGAAGCACTTGAGGCTCTTTAACACTCATACTTGCAAGAAAAACCTACATGGGATGACCAGGAAAGATGAGTGGAGAGAGCCTTATCCTGCCCAAAAACCCGAGAGTGCTGGAGAGAGCAGGAATGGCTCAGCAGGGTGGCAGCTGAGAGCACGTACTCTGCAACGCTTGGTGGCTTTTTGCTTTCCTTCCTTCTCTTTTCGTGGCTGACATTTAGGCTGTAGGATAGGCAAGGTAGTATTTTCAAAGTCACATTGTCCCAATGGGGATGTAAGAGGGTTTTGGCCAAAGGTCATTGCTCATGAAGCAGTGCAGAGTTTTAGGGAGGCCGAACCCATTACCACACTGTTGGGCTCTGGTTGCAGCACTGCCAGAGCCTGGCCAGGCCACTTCCTACTTTTATTTCATGAATGCCAAGATCTCTGCGCTGAGTTTTATTACACAGCATCAAAACTCTTTGCTTGTTAGTGGGACATTAATGGAAGCTTGGCTCCTAAGGCCCCAAGGGTTCAGGGATCAGCTTACTACTTGCTCTCCTGTTCAAAACCAGCCTCATCTTGAAAGCTTGGGATGGCTGAAAGTGGTTGTTCCTGGTGACTGGGAACTTAATTTTGCTCCTACTGACTGAGTATTGATGGATGAACTCAAAAAGGCCTGGCTATCCTACGTCAAGGAAGTATCAAGCATTTGAAAAATTACCCTGCTTAGCAGTTTAATCTTTTGATACTTCTATGAAGGTAAGTAAATTGAAAGGTCTTTCTTGATGGGCTTTTATTTTCTTCCTCTGGTATCCCCTGGAGCTAAGAAGAGAATTTGGCCATATGCTTTACAAGGTTCGATTCAGTGTTGGTGGGGCTGAGTCACTGTCATGCCATCACACCCATGAAACACACAACACGTTATTGCTCAGTGGCTTAGCAACATGCACTGTACCCTGCCTCCTGCAAGCCTCTCACCTTTGCCTTGCCTTCAGGGCCAGTATTTAGCAAACAGAATTTGCAGTGCCATGGTTACCAGCAAATAGGGCTTGGGACCTTTGAGCCATTTGCCAGTGTCTTGGGTGATTTCATCAGCTTATAATATTGTAGCACCTTTTGCTAATTCAGCATTTCATAGAATTGTAGCTGCCGAGGTTTTGGGGAGTCTCAAGATGGTGTCATTTTGTCTCTCACTTCAATGACAGCTGGAGTTTTCATGTACTGAAACCCAAGAGAGAATTAGGGAACTTGTGTTTAAGCTTTCCATACCATCTGCCAGCACTGGGCAGTGAACTATTATGTGTGTACTGTAATATAATGGACATCTAAGCATTTACATGGAAGGGAATTAGTTCCAAGAAGAGAACTCCAGGAGCCCAGAGATCTGCTAAAGGCTAAGGACAGAGTGACCCTCTGGCTGTACCCATTTATGGCTAGGAATAAGTCTGAAAACAGGACACGTCCTGGTGCTTACAACCAGGTGCTTTCCCAGACCCTCCTGATACTTTCATGATACTTAATAGCTGCAAATTCCATGAATGTGTTTGGCCATCTCTTCCACTCGTTTAAGCTTTTAGTGACCTGCCTTTTCCTTGAGCTGATGACCCGCTCCGCAGCGCCCAGTGCTGCACATCTCGCTGCCATTGAGTGGCAGAATCTTGCTTGGCTCTTTCTTAATGTTCTGCCTCCTGGATGTGATCCTGGAATATGGCTCTTGCTTGGCAGGCCATGGCCTTCCCCATCCCAACAGCTGTCAGAACATTGCTGAGGTTGAGGTATGTCAGGTCAGGACCTGGCACAGGAAAAGGGAATAGAAAACTGACTCTTACAAAAGGTCTCCTTTTGTCTCCAAAATCCAGTGCAACCATCACTTTTTACCTCAAGAGTCAAAATTTAATTTTATTACCACATTTTCTCCTGAAGTCTGAGCTCATGTTGTGCAAACAGCAAGATTTACAAGTTTGCTTGTGCAGAATTATTCACCCCAAGTCTGCTGGCTGTGTATCCACCCTGCTGGTTATTCAGATGTTCCTCAGTGCAGGGATTGTTCTGACTGTGCACCAGTCAGCAGCTGCTCCCTGGGGTGTCTCATCGGTCACCTGCTTCACGAGCACAGCTCTCACTCCTCAGTGAGCTGAAGCCCACAATATTTTCATGATGCCCACACAAGCACTTTCAGGGTGAATGTGCCTCAGTGAAGAGTGTTTGTGACCCTTCCTTGTCTTTCTCCACAGCCCTTGCCAAAGGAAAGGACCCTCCTTTTTTAAGGAAAAATGCTCTCCATTGTACATGAAGTGAATGCACTTGGAGCAAAATTGTTCCATGATATCTAGTATTTATTCAAGATCACAGATGCGGGTGTTTAAGCACCTGAGGCTTCATAGAAGAACCCAGAGGCACCAAATTTCAAACATCCCTTGCTCTGTAATGCCAGATTTCTTCCAGACTCTCAGGAGAGGTGAGAGAGAGTTTGGAAGACAGCCCAATTCTGAGACACTGCTTAGGCCATATTGTTCTCTGTAGGTAAAGTCTCTAACAAAAAGAAAGCTAAGAATTTGGGAGTTTAATGCCTCTGGGGAATTGCAGCTCAACCTCTGTCTTGCTTTATGCATCTGGTTTTCTTACCTATGCTTTGCAGGATTGCATTTCTTTGATCAAAATCATGAAGGATTGGCTCAGCTGGGATTAAGAAGGACCCATAAACCTGGCTCCCATTGCTGAGTTTTAGGCGCACAACTCCCAGATGGAGTTGCAGAGAACAGAGGTGCCTTGCTCAAAAGGAGACTCAAAATAGAAGCAGTTGACAGGAGATCCCTCTCTGATTGGTGTTCAGATTTTCAGGACCTTTCCTTCCCTAACTTTTGTTGCCCACATTCATCCTGTTTTACAAGCCACACCATTTTACAGAGTTTTCATTCAAGAGGTTGAGTTCCTGCCTATTGTGTCAAATGCAGCTCCCTCGGAAAGGACACAGGCACTGCTCCCTTTACATCAGCTCAACAATATCCATTGTCATATGATAACAGTGCACACACACAGACACCTACTTTGCAGTGAATTGCATTTAACACGAGGAAGGAGAGCCAAGCTTCATTTGCTGCAGGCAAAGCCCAGGACATAATCTCTTGCACCATGTCAGAGGATGTGCAATAGCTCATTAGGCAATAGCAACTTCATCACACAGCAGATCCTCACATCCTGACCAGTGTGGGAGGAAGATGGGAAGTAGACCATCCAATTTCCTGACATCCTTGTGTGGTTGTGTCATCACTGTAAGCTGCAAATCTATCTTGAAGGTATTTTTACCCAAAATTTCACTCCAGCAAAACCAGTGTACACACTCCTGGTTGAAAAGAAGCATGTCTCCAGGCAGGCAGCTGAGCTCAGATCTCCCAGAGTGGCAGTAAACGTTCTCTAGGAGCAGGACAAATCCAGCAAGACTGTTGAACGGTCCTTGGCATCATCAACTTTCACTTTGGTTTCCAATTAGCATCTTCCTGAGGCAAGGCAGATCTCCCTCCACCTGTGCTCTTGTGTGCCCTTTGTGCTGAGATCACGGCATGGGATATTTTTGTAAGTTATCTAATGACCAAACTGAAAAGATAGTCTTTCTAAGGTTACCACTGAAGGCAGGACACGGCTGCAGAGCACAGTATCCAAGCATCTTTGCTTACCCTGGGAGGGTGGTTGGCTGCAGTGTCTGCCCCCTGCACCCAATGAGAAGGGCTGCAGGGCTCGGGTTCACAGTATCTCCGTGACATGAGCCCCCATAGGGTTTATGTCATGCCTATATTTCAGAAGTTACAGAATGTGGAAGATATTATTACCAAAGAAGCATGTTGCAGAGCCAGCTCCTCTGGCCTAACGACACCTTCTTTTTAAAGGTGTCTGTGTAATGCAAATTTAAAATAAGAGCTGTGGAGTGGTTCTTTATTAGAAGTAATATGAATTCCTCTTGTCCCTTTACACAGAGAATGGAATGGTTGTGCAGCAGCAAATGGCCCCCAGGAGGAGTCCAATGTGTAAAGCTGAGATCTGGTTTGGGAGAGCACAGTATTAGTAAGGGCAGGTTTTGTGTTCACAATGACACTCACAATCTCCCTTCTGTACCTGATGCAAAGCTGAAATTATTGCAGGACATGAATACTGTCATATTGAACCTGCTGACACATCTGTTAGTTAAATACACTGTTCAAATATTGTAGTCCTGGAATTCAGATGGTTTTTTAATGATTGTGAAGTCAGGCAAAATGTTTGTCCCTGGTTTTTATTGGAAAATTATAGGTCCTTTGGTTTGTGATTTTCAATCCTACTGAATTATTTTGTTTACTTGTAATCCTGTAATGTAAATAAGCTTACAGAAGATCTAAAAAAGGGAATCTAAAGTTGGTGGGGTTGGTTAAAAGAACTTTTCATCTAACAATTTTCTTCTCACTTTAGTTCACACTGTGATGTTTGAACTTTTATATTCTTTTAAGCAATCTCTCCTGGTTAGACAAAGCATTTCCTTCAGAAGCAGTCTTTACTTTCCATAAGTGCTGTGCAGTGAAATCACCACGCTTCTGTCTGCATCCCAGGACAGCAGAGTTCTCTCATTCTGATTGTCAAAACTGCCTGTGATAGGAAAGTAGTGATTTTAGTAGTTCTGGGCCTTGGGCTGAGCGAAGGCTTCTGCCCTCCCCTGCAAGGAATGCCAGATCTCTGGTCATGCCTAAGAGCATCCATTCCTAAATCTTGGACCAAGCCCTTTACCATGGTTGGAGAATTTTTAGGACCAGGGCATGTAGCACAACAAAGGTGGTCCCAAAAGTGACTTCAACCAGCAAATTGCAACCAAATATGGTCCTGTGCACCAAAAAACGACATAAGGAAATTCTGTGGCCAGCTCTAATGGAACAGGAACTTTATTCTTACTTTTTCTATTACTAAATGTTCCCAAGTGGCAGTATCTTCTATTTTGGGGAGTGGAGAACTCTGGAGGTGTACCTTATCCCCCAAATGCAATGCCAAGAAATTGTTGCAGAATGATTCAGAAAGCCTATTATTGCCTGTACATGGGCTAGTCCTCATCATTCCCCCAGAGCTGGGAAGAGTTGGAATGATTCACTCTACCACCTCTTTATACAAATTGGGCTGCTGTGAAGGAGGAACCCCCAAAAAAGTACAGCAGAGAATGAAATTAGGGCAAAGTTCTCACTCATAGCTCTGAATTAGAAGAAATTTTCACTGTGTAAAGGAAGCAAGGCACACAAGCCCAAAGGTTCATAGGCATATGTGAACACTTGCCCCTCAAGCAACAAGGGATTGTTTAAAGGTAGGATACTGGGGAGATCAGGTTATAAGTTAAGAGGCAAAGTTGGGGCATTATGAAGGGTTCTCTTGAAGTTCATCTGGAAAGCTGTTCTGCTTTTTGAGAGACAGAATCATACATGGGTGGCTGTCCTTTGTAGGGATATGGTCTCCTGCAAGAGATATAAAATCTCTTTGGATGCTTGAGGTCCTTATCTGGCTTTGGAAAAGAAAAGATGCAGAAACTTTTTTCAAAGAACAGAAAATGGGGCAATATTTTACTTAGTCCATTTCCAGTCCTAATTCCCTCTGCAGGTTTTTTGCTTTTTGACATTTTTCCTAGCCCTTTTCCTTTCCCCACACCATCTATAAAATTGGTTGGACACTATCCCATCTCTGCGCCTGACTTTCTGTGCCTGACAGGCAATTCTACCTTTCCCTCCTCCCAGGAGTCATCAGGCCTAAGGGAATGGTGGGCAGGAGGGACTGTTTGCAGGATGGCGTGAACTGGAAGGTCCTGACAGGGTCAGCAGGTGTGATCTAGGGCTTGTGAAGTTTTGTAGGGTTTGAGGAACTAAAGAGTAGAAGGCCAAAGTGTGTTTTTGCTTTCTCTCTCCCGACTTCATTTACTTGCTCATTAAACTCAGAAGCATGTAGCTACACCCAGAGAAAATTACTGCATTTCGTAACCTTTAATTGATTTGCCTATTTATGGGGAAACTGGTTTTGGGACTATCCAAGTGTGCCATTGCTATCACCTTTTCATGGGTCTCTGTCTGCTTGGTTGCTGCAGAGGAGCCCTGTGTGTTTGCCTGGCACAGACCTGGCAGATCCATAGGCTGAATTCCTCACTGCAGGTTACTGAAATCAGGTGAGCTCTTATTTGTAGACGGGGCAGATATTAGTTGCAGCATGCTCTGCTCTGTTTGTTTGCCTGGGTGTTGGTATTCCAGCAAAGATTTTGAAACACATCAGTGTGCTGTTTGCTGATTTGTGTTGTATTCCTTTTCTGTACTGTTAGAAGAGGTAGGGGCATGGCTGGCATGGAAAGTACTTCAGCCCACAGCTACTGACAGGGTAATTGCTCCCCCTGTTACCTGTCTCAGTCTCCGGGGATTTTCAGCCATTGTAAATTCAGGGATGCTGTAGGATGTCCATGTGAGCTGGGAAGAAGGTAAGAGTCCTCCCAACTCCTCTTCTGTCTCAAGGGCACAGTTGCTGAAAATCCAGTCCAGTGGCCCCAGCCTTTGCTTTTGTGGTCACAGCTGTAAGGAGACAGTGCAGAACAAGAAAATGCTGCTTAAACCACTTTGTTGACCTCAGTTTTAACTTCTTCTTCTACCTTCTGAGGCTGGAAAGCCTCACAGATAATGCACTGCCCATGAAGACTGATCACTTGGTGTCCTTTCTGGAGCTATTGCTGGGTTTGGAGCTGGTTATACTGCTAACCCTGCTGGTGTGAAAGGTATTGCTTCAGGACTGGATGTTTCAAGAGTCTTTCCATGCATAAATAATGATTGACCTGCCCAAAACAGCCCAGGACAAGACCACCAAACCCACAGCTGATGTGTAAGTCAGAACTGAGAGTCAGCTCCAGCCACAGCTGAGGGGTTTGCAGCTGCTCAAAGGTGGTGCTGGGCACTTGGTCCAGTAAATCCCTTCTCAACAAGCCTGGTTTCCTCAGGGAGAGCACAGTCCCAGTGTGCCCTGCTCTGCCTCCAGCAGGTATTTGGAACATATGAGCAGAGTGGGGCCTTGCTGTTGGGATGTTCAGACCTTCTTGGTGAAGCTGCAGCCAGCTTGGGCAAGCCCAGGGTGTGCTGGGGGACAGCAGGGCACTGGTGGCAGGGAGACCACGGCTGCTGCTGCCAGCTTTAGGAACTGATGTCCAGCCAAGCTGCAGCATTGGCAGGAGGACAACCAGGGCAGGCAGGAGGCTCTGCAGGAAGCTGGGACCGTATGACACAGCAGTGAGGAGAAGAACCTGCAGCCCAGAGGCACCTGAGGTCACTCTGTGGCAGCTGAGATTCTCTGAGGCTTTCAAGCCAGGCTGGCTCACAGCAAGCTGAGGGCACTGCATGACCGTAACGTGACCTGCCTTTCTTTCCAACCCAAGAGCGCGAACACTTATTAAATTTTCTGTGTCTGGTGGGAAGCACCACTCTTCAGCAGCTAGAGCTGATGCAAGGATGCATTGTGGAAGGCAAAAAGAGCATTCATCTGTAAAACATCTTGCCCATGAAGTGGGACCTTGCAAAAGTGTTAGCCCAGG
This sequence comes from Irena cyanogastra, assembly GCA_013397155.1. Classification (NCBI taxonomy): domain Eukaryota; kingdom Metazoa; phylum Chordata; class Aves; order Passeriformes; family Irenidae; genus Irena; species Irena cyanogastra. The sequence goes on along the minus strand of VWZV01009149.1, from coordinate 319,171 downwards.
GTCACTTTGCAGCAGAAACTGGAGCTGTCAGACAGGGCTGTATTCACAAATGCAAACCCAACAAAAGAAACCAAAGCGGAACAAGAGTCTGTGTTTCCTTGAAAGCATTTCCAATGCTTCAGTCTTCGTGGTTTTTCTGTTCTCTTCCCCCTGCCATTGTTCTTCTCTTCCATTTCTCCATCTCTTTCTTTCTCCTTTTTGGATGCCAAGTTATGCCCATTTGCCCAAGCATCTCTGCAAGCCCCAGTCTGAAACCAGTCACATTGTGTAAGAGCCTCATTTCACTCCCTGCAAACTGTGGTCGTCAGAGGGGTCAAACTGACTGAGGCCAGGAGCTGGATGTTCCTTTGTTGCACTTGGCCCAATGTCTGGAGCTTGTTGCTACACCAGAAACCATCACATGCCCTGTCCCTTGAGAAAAACGACCTCAGGCCATGCCACCATCTCCAGGTTATCCCCTGCTAATTGCAGGACATCCTGGGGAAGATGGTGGCGTTTACACCTTTGATCCCAGAGCTGCAAGGTTGGGTTCTCTCTTCTGCAGGCTCAGGAGAGTGTAGGTGTTTGCTTTAGGCTAAGATGACATGAGAAATACCTTAGTGAGGCGAGGCGTGGGTGTATTGGGGCGTGACTCAGAGGAAGTCAATGTACAGGGATTTGTTTTGTGTGCAAGAGATCTATTCACTTTAGTTACCAGCATGGGTGTAATTACCTTTTTTTTTTTTTTACATTTTATTATTTTGATTATTAATCATGGCTTAAGAATGGCTGAGCCAATGAAGATTATGTATGCAATTCCAAAATGTCCAAGATATGTATTACCAAGGGCTGACACGAGAGAGCCAGAGAATTTGATGACAGTTCTGTAGATTCTGGTGAGGGACCAGTGCAAATCAAAGGGGCTGGCAGCCTGGGGCAGGATATCTTTCTTTAGGAAGAGAACAGTGAAGGATATACTTAAAATTGGGCTTGGAATAGTCTTGTCAAAACAACTGTGGAGAAGATCAGTATGGAAACAGCAAGATTCAAAGGAAAGGAAGCTGCTTGTTTAATTAATCCAGATGTCCTTGGGTTTGGAAATGGATCTCTTTTTCACTTATTTGTTTTAATTGACAATAGACAAGATTAACTACAGTTCTTACAAAGGACAAGAATCACTCTGAGGTTATTCAAGTTTGCAGAGCCTTTAGTCTTGTCTTAATACATGCAGAGTCAATCTTTCTGCAGCAAAAATCTTGCCACAGTTTGAGGCCCTGTTCTGGTTTTGGACCCCTCAGTTTAGGAAGGACACTGAGGTGCTGGAGCGAGTCCAGAGAAGGGCAATGAAGCTGGTGAAGGGTTTGGAGCACAAGTCCTATGAGGAATGGCTGAGGGATCTGAGGGTGTTCAGCCTGGAAAAGAGGTCCCTCAGGAGAGACCTTATCCCTCTCTACAACTCCCTGAAAGGAGGGTACAGCTGGGGGGGTTCAGGCTCTTCTCCCAGAATGGAGATTCCAGAACCAGCACCAGGATGAGAGGACACAGTCTCAAGCTGAGCCAAGGGAGGTTTAGGTTGGACATTAGTAAGGAATTCCTCACAAAAAAGGTGATTAACATTGGGATGGGCTGCCCAGGGAGGTGGTGGAGTCACTGTTGCTGGAGGTGTTTAAGGAAAGACTGGATGTGGCATTTGGTGCCATGGTCCAGTTGACATGATGATGTTTGGTCAGAGGTTGGACTCAGTAATCTCAGAGGTCATTTCCAGCCCAATTGTGACCTGATTCCATGATTGTGTGATTCCATGGTCCTGTGATTCTGTGATGTGTCAGTAGAGTTGCTGTGGTGTGTCCAGAATAAATCTAAGAGAAATGCACAAGGACCACATGGCCCTGCTGCAGGAAAGCTCCTCTTGTCACCACCCTGCTGCATTCAGCAGTGAGATCACCACAGTAATACAACAATTTATGCCAAATCAAGTCAGCAAGCAGGTTGCAAATCCTATAAAAGTTAACTTGAGAGAAATATTACTTCAAAGCAAATAGTAATTCATTTTCCGAGAAGAAGAGGGTAAATTGAAGTGAGAGGCACATGAATCATGCTGCCTGTAATTTGACTTCTGCCCCAGTTTGAGACTAAAATCACCATGTTAGGAGGTGAGTCAAGGGAAGCAGCTGGGCTGTCTTGCGCTGATCAAAACCAAAAAACGTTCCTACAAACTGTGCAAGCCTGGAATGTTCTAATAGGCAGGTTCAGAGGGTTTGATAATGTATGTTTCCTTTGGAAACTCTGAGATGTGTTTGCGTTCATCCTAAGAGGGAGAAACAGTGTCAACGTAATCAGGAAATAATGAGGGGATTTTTTACAACTAAGTACAGTATGTTGATCTAGATATATTCTATAAAGCTTCTCTAATATATTTGATTAAAATAAATCTTTTATTGGATCTGCGAGTATTAAGAATTCTGAATCAGTTCTCGGAAGTTGGTTTAAAATGAAAGGTTTTGGTTTGCTTAGAAAGTCCAATTCAAATTATACTTGAGCCGAGACAGGCAAGAGGAAGAGTGAGGTCTGGACCAGGTGGGAAGGTTTGTCATGGGAAGAACTGGGTGGTTTCTCCATGGTACAGCATAAAATGGTGAACTGGACACATGAGACAGTACATGCAGGCTGGAAAAGTGCCATTTCAGTGTGCTAACCCTGCTCAGAAACAAAGTGACTGTGTTTGCACTGCAATGCCTGGAACTGTGACCAGGCCAACCCAGAGGAAAGCAGGTTGTGTGCCATCAGCACAGGAGTAAGTGCACTGCCTTCACGGGCCATGTCAACCCCAGGCTGCCACCTGCACCTACTGCACTGACACATCTGTGTCTGTTGGGTTTTGGGAGGAGTTTGGGACAGTCTGACTGCAGCCTGGACGGTTGTAGGTCTCCTGGAGAATCAACCAAACTTCTTCCCTTTTCCATTTCCAATGCTGTCTCAAATGAGGTGCCAGCATCTTCCTCTTTTTATTGCTGGAAGAGTGCATGTCACTGCTGATGCTGAGGTGTTCCCAGCCTGTAGTACAGAATAGATGAGATTACAAAAGTCTCTTGTCAAGGACGGAAAAGGGAAAGAGACAGAAAGAGGCCAGTGCTGGTGAGTGTCAGACAGAGTGAGGACTAGGAAAACTTCCAAGCTCTTTCTTGCAGTTTGTCAAATCCCTGCTTGACTTTTCCACAACTCATTCCCTGTACCTTATAAATAATACTTTAAGTCAACGCAGACAATTGTGGCTACTGGTGAAAACCACAGAGAGCGGCTAAATACAATGGAAATTACTTATTCCACCATTTGGTTTTACTTTGGAGCAAGCAAAAAACTTATGAAAAGAAATGAGTCATTTCTTTTTTTCATCTGTCTTGACTTTTGTCTGCTCAACAACATGTCCTTTTTGTGTGTCGTTGTGGTCTTAATGTTTTTTGTTGTTTTTTATTTATTTACTTTTTTCCTGCTTTGCTTTCTTGGTTTATGATTGTCTCCCAATGACAACTGCTAGCACCACAGGGCTAGAACCTGGTAAAAGACAAAGCAAAACCACCATGCCTTTGGGGAAATGACTCTGCTACCTTGCCAAGAAACATGTTTGGCAGGTTCATAAGCCAAGGTGGAGCTGGAGTTCTCTAAGCCCTTCTGCCCTCCTTGAAAGATGTCAGGTGGGAACCTCAGCAAAGCTAATATCTTGAGTAGCATCTCCAGGGTTGGGCAAACTGGTTCAGGTAGAAGAAACTGCAGCTCAGACTGAACCTTTGCCTATTTCTTGATGGGCTGAGCCTAAATTTTGTCTTCTTCCACCTCAGGAATCTAAACCTGGAAGATGTCCGTCCTCAGAACTTAACCTTCACAGACATTGAGACATGTATAGCTGGTATCTTAAAATCTTTATCCTGCATGTCTGCCCCTCTGCCCTACCTTGAGGCTGATTATTGGAACATCAGCCAGATTTTACTCCATGCCCACCTATCCCAGAGTGGTGTGGGCTTCAGGCCTCTGGTAGAGATTTACTCCCCACAGGACCACAAAGTGATGTGTCCCTCCCGCTTTGCCAGGAGGCTGTTAGAAAGCAGGGGCTGTGGGGATGCATGTGGTTAGCCCAAGCAGCCACTTGTCATTGTTGGAGAGCCTGTGTGGGTTTTGTGAGGAAAGGGATTGAATAGTCTTCCTCTGAGTTGACTCAGAAAAAATAGAGTGAGGGTCTAGATGGAGAGGTTTCTTTTTGCCCTTAGGGCAGTCCTGGTGATTACACCTCCATAAAGATTTGGTCTTTGTACAACAAAGTTGTTTTTCAGTTGTACTAGCCCTAACTCATTGCTGAAAGGGTTACAAGCTGCTCACCCAGCCTTTGTCCCAGCTGCTCTAGGAGGAAGAACAATTAGCCAGATTTTGTAAAAGGGCACTTGGCCATTTAGGGAAAGATGATCTGCCAGTTACTTCCACAGAAGTTACCTGTTAAAGCATTGGTCCCTCCCAGGTCATGTAGAATGGGAAGCACAAGATGGCCCAGTGATAAAGAGATGCCCAAGGAAAGAAGCCTGCAGGGATGTGGCTGCAAGAGGACATCTAGTAAACAGATGGAAAGAAGGGCTACAGGACACAGAGCAATGGGAGAAGGCACAGAAAAGGGAACAGCTTCTGACAGGGTAATCAGAAGCATTTGCTGGCTCAACATCTTCTGTCATTTACCAGCCATGGGAGAAAATGGTGAGTGATGAAGAGCAGGGCTATGTACTGTATCCCTGAAATCTGGGATGGGCTCTGGACTGAGGATGTCTGTGTACATTTTGTCAGTAAGCCATAATGGTCAGGGCAACACCAAAATTTGTTTTAAATGAAATTAAGAATTTTGGTTTAAAATGGCTCAGAAACCAGACTGCTCCAGTTCTGTTGTATTATTTTACAACTGCAGCTGAATCTGTAAGCTCCTGATGCCTCTGCCAAAGGGATGGAGGCACTGCTTCACAGCTGCTCAAGCCTATAACATCAGCAGCTCTTCTAAGCAGAAACCAAAGTCCTTGAGTTAGCAAAATAATGCTCCTCTGGTCTGAAATGCAGCTCAGAAGATGCTTCCTGGGCTCCTTGTGCAGCTGCTGCCATACTGCAAATCTTCATAGAGCAGAGAGCCTTTTGTTTATATTTTTGCTTGCAGTTGGCAGGGGTTGGCAGGTTATCTGAATACTCTATCTCTGTCTATATTTGCCTACTTCTGATCTGTTGACAGTATAAGAGTGTCAATATTTTTTTCCTTGTAAGGTGATATAAGCAACTGCCTAACTGTTGACTCAACTGAGGATTACTAATTCCTATAGCTAGTTAACAAATCAGCCTACACTCCAGGGAGACGGTAAGTGCCTGCCACTTCTGAAAGAGCCCTGGGAAGCTAACAGCTATCGGTTGCTTGGAGCCCGGGGCTAAGCCAGGGTGGAGCGCAATGATGCTCCCTTTGAGAGGTGGCTCACCTGGCCAAGAGATAACCTGGGTGGGGCAGGAGCGGGAATGGTGCTCCATGGGATCCATTATTTCTTCTTCCAGTTCTTTGGATGGTAGTTTCCAGTTACTTTGCATTTAAATTGTGGCAGGTAACTATTGGATCTCCTTTCCTTCTCTTAGCATGATTTTATAAAACTTACCCATCTTGCTTAAATCCCTTCAGAGAGAGAATGGAAGGGCAGGCTGTAGTTAAGGTTTGTAAAAATGTTTGCAGGGAGGTTGCCAGCCCCAGTCCCACCTGGCTGGGTCATAGTGGGGGGTTTTTGCCATGTGGCAGCTGTGGAGTGCTTTTAAGAAAAAGGATGGTTCCATGTTGTGCTGAGCTGTCTTCCTCCAAGCATGCAGGTATTAACTCTGAACGTGCACAGTGTGTGCAACACCTGTGCCTGCTCAGTAATGCTTCTACTCTAATTTTTATTTTTAGTAATCTTTGAGATACCAGAAAATGTCTCAGTAGAAATGTCCTGTTCCATTTCTCTTTGTCTTAAAATGCTATTGAGATGGCCATGAGAACGTGGCACAGGCCGGCTGTGTTTATCTGGCTCTGCTTTCTATTTGTTCTGCAATTATCTTGTGAAACACTGTGTATGCTTTTAGGCATGTTTTGTTTTGTTTTGTTTTTTCCCAGCTCTGCTCATCCCTTTCTTTTTCACATATGCACTTACAGTTAATGTTTTCTAATGGAAATAATTTCACATATGCACTTACAGTTAATGTTTTCTAATGGAAATAATGTCCTCTTGGGTTGAGGGAAAGGGAGGAGCTGTATGTGAGCTCTTTTCATTACACTGGAAATGAGTGTTGATCAAGTTCCACTGGAGTATTTTCATGTAACAATAGCCTGGAGACGAGTTTTTTGTCTTTTTTTTACAGTTCTGACATGTGTATGAGCAAAATGAGCTCAAAATCTAAGTAAAAGATGTTGTGGTGGTGGGAGATGTCCACTTTGGCAGTTTGGGCAAATGTCCACATTGCTCTGTTAATGGTTGGCCTGGTGTCCCTACTTTTAATGAATATTTTTGTCAGCTTCTGTGGAAAATACCCCAAAATTATCAAACCTATTCTCATTTTCTGTCAATGCTGAGGGACATCTCTTGTGCCTACAAAGCTTGCATCGCAGCATTCAATTGCCCACCCAAATGCCCAGTGGCACACGAAAAGCAGCTGGCAGCTCTGCAGGACCAAAGCACAGTTTAGTTACAGGTACTTGTTCATTGCCACAAATTCTGGCTGCCTTGCTGTTTCACACCACCTTTTACATGTAAAAGGAGTTATCACATGGATTGACAAGACAAAGAGAGGGAGAAAGGAAATATTGTCCCTGTTTCTCTGGGGGGGAACTATTGCCCAGAGAATTCCATGAATGCATCTGAGGTTGTGTGAGAAGTCTGTAGTGAGCTCTGAACTGCAGTGGAGTAAGTGTGAGAATATCAGCCCTCTTCTTTCTGTTCCTACACAGCTGGGACAGTCATGGTGTTGATGTGACAGAGAGAGTTGTGCACCAACTCTGTGGTCAGCCCCTGAACAGAGAAGCTTCTCAAGGCCTCTCTTGTGCAGAGACACAAACCTGCACCTCCTGGTGACTCACTCTGTGGCTATTTTGAGCACTGAGCACCTTCGATTTATAGACTCAGCTGCAGTTTCAAAATAATCCCACAGAGCTGGATTTTGACCAACTTTAAGTCAAATCCCTACTTTGGACTAAAATAAATCTTGATAGTTTGGATCCATTATTTCCCTTCCTGTGATTAAAAAGTTCCTATCCAGGTTGGTTGGGAAAACTGTTTGCTCCTTACCTTCTTGACAAGAGCAAGTATTTCCCTGCTTATCTCACTCAAAATCATCTATTTCACATTCATCATCTGAATTCAATTAAAAATAACCCGCAGCTGTAATTGTTAAGGGCTGTTTTTAACTGAACTCCCTTCATCCCAGAGCATGTGGGATTTCCCCCTACAGTTTTAAGAGCAGGTGGTCAGTGGGAAATTCCTATAAGCTCCTCAGTGTAGGGTTGCTCTTGGGGGCTGTTCTCAGAGTATCAGATGTGATTTAGCATTCGACCCTCTAAAGCAGAAGACTGATTACTTCCCTGCTCCCCTTTCTATCAATACTTGACAGAAGCTATGTGAAAAGGGGGGGCTGTGGGATGAACACCCATCCTTGAGTTTTCCAGAGCATGTGTAGGCTATTTGCAACAGCCAGCCAGAGCATCCTCCTGCAAATAAGTTTGTGCAGCCTGCAGCACAGTGCAGTGCCACAGTGTGCCACAGAACCATTTTAGTTCATTTTGAACATACAGAATAGAAGTTCCCTGAAAAACTTGTGTGACTAGCATAGTTTATGTCATACAACCATTAGAAGTGAACGGCTTTGGAGAGTATGTAAGCATTCATTTGTCATCCATCTCTTATTGTTAATGGGAAGCTTCCTGTTAAGAACTGGGTGAGGCACTGCCTTGCAGAAATGTGCACAAGCAGCGTGAGAGATTCTTGCTTTTGTTTCTACTTTGTGGGAACTGTGCAGAGTCTGCAGCTCAGAGCGAAATTCTGCAAAATCCACACCTCAGTCATGGAGACACAACTTACTGTAGATGAGAAGAATGTGATTTGGCTTGAGTTGTTCTATCCCCTGTTCCTTTTTCAGGTATCTTGGTAAAATGTACTGTGCTTTTTTTTTCTGTTTAATTAGAGTGATTGATTTTTTTTGATGGAAACTCAAGGCTCAGTGGTTTAACTCCCCTCTCTGACTAATAGCAGAGAAAAATGTTAAAACTTGTTACTGTTTCTTTTTATTCAACTTGGCACGTGAGGAGAAATAGTTTACTCAGAGAAAATTTGGCAAGGGAGTTATCTTGATTTCATTCAAGGTCTTTGAGTGTTGTAGTGAAAATGGGTTTTGATTAGACAGAGTCAAAAGCCCTTGAAATTCTAATATGTACAATGTAAGAAGTGGAATCATTCCCTTGCAACTTGTCATCACCGTGTAAATTTGAGCTCTTGGTACCTCTTTGACTGGCTTTGAGAAGGCTTTGAATCCAAGAGCTGCTCTGAGAGAAAAAGCCTTCTGCTGTCTGCTTGTTTGCTTGGCAACATGGTCTTTCACTTGTGGTCCAGGACAGAGATACTGTGCATGTCCCACCTCACTCAAATAGGAGCATTCAGTGCTCCCCACAACCTGCTCTGAATCAGGGATCTGCTTGCACATTCTGTCATCTTTCAGCTGGAGAAGCTCTAGTTCTGCTCCAGCTAGGGAGCTTGGTCTCCCCCTCCCCTGCTTCCTCATCCCTTAATGCAACACTAAAAGTGATACCAACTTAGAAAGGTACTTGGCATCCAAAGTAACACACCCATACTAGAGCTTGTCCAAATTTACATCTCCAAAGCATAATCCTATGCCCTCTGATGACTTTTTTCAGTGACAGGGTGGGTGTCCCTGAGGTCCAGGGATGCATCTTCGCAGCCATTCCCTGGAGCACAGTGCAATGTTTGGCTCCTGTCCCCACGTGTGTCCCTCCCAAAGCCCAGCTCAGGCAGGCAGTTTCACTGCAGTGATGCACAAGTGGTCACAATCAGAGCTGCAATCACAAACCCCTCCCCGTGTCACTTGTGTTTTGCAGGGCTTTCCTTGCATGTGCACATCTGCTTTGTGTCCCCTCAGGCCAGCTCTGTCCCTGCAGCATGGGCTCTGGGACAGGAGCCCAGAGCTGCTCCCTTCCGCAGCAAAACCACCACCAGCTCCCTCTCATGCCAGTGGGAAAGCAAAGCTTGTAAAATGAGTGCTTTTCCAGGCTCTCTTTCTTCCATGCTGAGACAGAGCATGACGTTTTTCAATTTTAACAACAAGCAACTGGGTTCAGTGATTGGCAGACAATGAAGTCAGATTTCCTAGGGCTTTGTCTGGTCGATAATGAAGGGCTGGTTTGGTTTTGTTTGGGTTTTTTTCCAGAACTTTCTTTCCCCTACTGCATTATATTGAGGCTGCAATGTAATAATAAGCATTACATATGCAGAGCAGAGAGATCCCCTGATGGACAAAGGGATCCTCTGCTGTTCAATAAAATAGTCTCCCCTGTGGCTACTTCTCCTACATCCTAGTTTTGTAGATGTTCTCATTAAGATTAATTTAAATCTGATGAAGGCTGAACCACTTCTTGCATCCTTCCCTTTAAAGAACATAGGGCACTTGTGTTTTCTACCTACCTGATCACCAGGCAGCATAAAATTTGTAAGAATTGGGAATTTTCCTGAGCATCTGTCAGCAGCAGTGGGAACTAGCCAACTCCAAAAGGAAAGTAGGGAAGTTGTAAAGGCAGAGGGAGGAAAAGCATGTTATTACAATCTTCTTTAAAGCTTTCTTGCAAAGACAGTACCACCTTCTGCTGAAACTTTTGTAAGGAGAAATGGGAACAAAGCATTCAGACACTGTCACAGTGCACCAGACCCTAAAGAAAGACATCTTGACTGTTCTCTGGAGCTTTCTGTATGTGTGCTGTAGGGATGCAAACTGGATGCATCCTTCTTTTTACTTGTGCTTGAGAAAATGGCTCAGTTCTTGCAGGTCTCTCTCTCTCTAGTGGCTTACATTTCCTGTCCTGTTCCCCAGCACCACAAACCATTCTGTACACAACAGTTTTCATTCACTGATTCCTAGAAGATCTTACCAGGTAAGAAGAGCTGCAGCATCTGGATGTGGTTGGCATACAGATCTTGCCTGAGCCAAGGCCCCAGTACAGCTATTCTCTGCCCCTTTCCATCTCTGCCTGATACCTCTTAAGGGATGTGTGTGCATCTCATCCCAAGCTACGAGGCTTTACAGAACCATCCAAAGCAGCCCAGTAATGTCCCTTTACTCTGTGCTGATCACATGGCCATTTCAAATGGCTGGAGCATTTCACATTTTTGTGTAATCTCCTTAATGTGGGGGCACTTTAGGAGCTCTCGGATTGCAGGGAGTTCAGGGTAACTTGAACTTGTTGGAACACTACAAGTTTCCACAGATCCGAGCATGGATGTTTGGTGGGGTTAGGAGCTGCAAGACTTGCCTGGGAAATGAGGAGGGGTCAGCAGGTCCATTTGCCTTTCTGCTGGAGCAGGCATTTACTGAATGAGTAAGGACACTGGCTGTCACCTAATAGTCACCTTGCATGATGAAGGCACAAGGACATCTGCATGAGGTCTTTTGCAGAGGTGTTATTTCAGATTGAAGTGGATAATGATGCTGCCTGGAAAAGTTAACATAGGTATTTGCTGAAGAGTTGGACTTCATTTTACAAGGTTACTATTCAGTCAGGTTTTATTGACAGCTCATTGACACACAGATTATTATGCAAATTCTCAGAAATGCTTATCTGTGGTTTGTCACTGTTGATCTATTTACAGTTATAATCTCTCTGCTTCCATAAATTTTCCTGCTCTTGAGAGATGTAAAATCTTCTAGGAGTAAAAGCTACTCCTTGGGAAATCATGAAGAGAACAAATGCTGAGCCCAGGCCAAGTCTGCTCCAGCAGTCAGAGAAAGAGAGTTTGCAGGGTTATGTGGAACATCTGGGGCTGAACACAGCAGTGACAAAAACCAGAACATGCTGAAATACAATGCTGAATGTGTGTTGTCTGGCTGCAGAGAAGCTGGTTCTCCCTGAGACATTAGTTCTTGAAACAGAAGACCTGAAGTCTGAGAGGTTTCCTGTGTGCCAGCTACTCCCAAGGCCCGGGGCCATCCTGGTCCTGCTCCATGCTTGGTGGCAGGGTCGGGGCTGCAGATGCTGCCAGCATCCCTGCCTCTGCTGACACCTGGGAGAGATGTGAGGAAAAGGAGCTTGCTACCTTCAATAGCTAGACTGCAGCTGATTGTCAAAGGCAGCCTAATTTAATTAGAGTTGAACTGGATCTTTATTTAATGAGATCTGAGACTAATTAATTTTTGGAGTCACAGTATGAAAGACGCTTTGTTCCTTTTGAATAGGTAATTAAGTGAGGCATATGCAGACAGTCAATGCTCTGCTGCATTTGCAAAGGGTTTGTTCTCCTTCTTATCTTCATCTTCTTTGTATAAGCACTTTGGAATTAGGAATTAATTGTTCTGTTGCTAATGATGTTGGGTATAATTATTTTGCTTTAGAATGACAGACTTTGTCCAAGGCATGGGTCATGGGTACAGAGCAGAAGACAAGCTGCCCAGGATGATGAGTTGTCTTTGAACTTCCCAGAGCTGAAGCTACTTTTGCTCAGGAACAGAGTGGCCAGCTGGGATCCACTGCAGAGTGGCAGGTGACAGCATTTCACAACTCCAGCTCCAGCTGGCTTTCCAGTGTGGACAAGTTGTCTTTCATGTGGTTTATCCTCACCTGGTTCTACCAGAGTAGCATGGTCACACCACAATATTTAGCTGCCTGGTTCTCGGAGAAGGAGATTTTTTTGTCCTTTTTTTTCATTTGTAGTGGCACTGTGTGTACCACTGCACTGGATCAGAACAGCTTGGCTGTTTTGATCCTCACGCCCGTGAAAGCCTCAGAGGCTCCAGTGTTTGCAAACACAAGGCAGCATCTCCTTAATTGAAGTGACATTCATTTGCAAGCCAAGAATTAATATTTTGAGTTCTGATGTTTATGAATTAATCTTGTGTGACTTGTTCCCCATTGGCACCAGCAAATAACCCACAATGTTCAATATCTAGCAGGTCATTTCCATTAGAAAGCAAACTTGGTGTTTGAGCCCAGCATTTCTTAGCATGTCCTTGATGAATCTTCTTCATTTGCGACGCTCGAGACAGAGGTTCAAGGCAGCTGAGTTAGCACATAGATGACCACAACTTTAATTTTTCTGAGGACCATCCTTGTCGTGACTATTTTGTGGGCTCTCTTTTCTACCTCACTGCACATTTATGTACATCATCTATACCTGGGGTGTTTATCTGTATGAGTCTGCAAGGAAACCAGGCGACATTCACAAGACTTTTCTTCCATGTGCACATGTTCTCTGTTGCAAAAGCTCAGTCTTTGAAGGCTGTGGGTTGGTACAAGATCATGGTTGTATGATCAGTTCAAGCTATTGATATAGTGTATGTAGTAAAACTTCTGACCTTGACTCAAACCATTAATTAAAAAAAAAAAAAAAAAGAAAATTGTAACTTCTTGGTGACCCAACTAGGGCAATGAGAGTGTGTCCCTGTCAGAATACCACCCTGCCACATCCCTAGATTGATTTATAATTGCTTGCTCCCATCCATATCTTTGGAGATCCATTCTCATGTTCCAATGTCTTTCCAGATCACAGCAAAACCTCTTCCAGCAGGCTGCTCCAGAATGGCACGTATTTCAGACTTGTAGCACAAACAGGGAATGCACTGTTAAACTATTCCTGCCAACCCCATTTTTTACACTTACATACTCAGCTTTGGAGGAGACCTGTGCTCAAATACATCAGAGAATACCTACAGCCTTAACTTTGGGACTCCAGCCTATCCTCTCTGCTGGGGTCTGTCTGTGCTGAATGCAATCTGCTATAATTATGCTTTTTTATCTTTCATTGCTTAAGGGCTGCTTTCCTATTCCCTGACAGAGTCATTAATTTTTTCCTACTCATATAAACCTCTTTCTACACTTTTAGATGGTCTAAACCTCTTGGATTTTCTTCAGAAATTCCCCACAAGAGGCATCTGGTGCTCTTGCCTGTAGGGCACTCTCTAACCACAGGCAGTAGCCTGTGTTTGCTGGCTGCCAGAATGGCAAGGCAGTCCTGGCAAAGCTGCTCTCCATTTCATTGAGACTGGAGCCCAAGAAAGCCATGCTGGTGGCCACACCAGCTGTGTGCCTGCTGCAGGAAACCTTGGCCCATGTGGCTCTTGCAGGGCAGGGGATGTTTGCAGAAAGGGGCTGCTGCTCCTTTGATCCTTTCCACGTGGCAAACAAGCAGTGACCACAGGGCTCTTTGCCCTTTCTCTTACCCTTTCCAGCTCCCCATCCCAGCTCTGCCCCTCTCCCTGCTCCTGTTCCTGCACTGCTGGGAACTCTTGAGCTGCCTCAGGCACGGAGAGGTGCACGGGGCTTGCATTGATGTGGCAGTGTGGGAAGGCGAGGTGAGGGTGCCGAGGGCTGGAGCAGGAGAGCCTGAGAGCAGGTGCACTGCGGTTAGGGCATATGACTCTCTCCACTGAATCACCTCCGAGCAGGTCTCCACCTATTCCTCCCTCTCCTTTTCTGGAAAGTTACTGTAACTTGCATATTTGTGATGCTTTCTGCTGCTGCAAGCAGGATGACTTGTTTACTGTCCAGTCACCTGCAAATAACTTGCTTTTGGTCAGCTGCATTATCTAAGGACAGCCTGAATCTGCTGAATGGCTTCCCCAGCCTGGCTTGCACAGTTCTTGACCATTGTGAAGTGCAGGAGTTTCTCCCACAGCCTGTGGTTGTTCTGTACTAAGATGATGGGGAGTGCATCACGAGGCACAGAGCCCTGCAGGATCAGACCTGGCTGGATGGAGAGGATGGCAATGCAGCATTTGCACACAGATGTGAGCCCTTGTCTGGCCTGGACTAAAGCCAGCACTAGACTGAGCCATGGCCCTGTTGGTGCTGGGTATATTGGTCTGGGGTCTCAGCCAGACTCAAATAACTGCACAGCTTTGGGTCCTGAGCTGAATCTTACCTGGCTGGGGCTGAGCTTGCCATGAGCCTGCTCAGAGACCAGCAGGACAACTCAACATACCCATCTCACAGACATGGCAAATTTATCTACAGAATCTAATAGTTGATCCATCCAGATTCCTCACCATTAATCTTCATCTGGCATCACACATCTTGAGGTCAACAGTGTTGGGATCAGCCAAAATCAATATAATTCTACATTGTGAGTGTTTCCTCAGTGCAGTGCAGCTGTCCTTGCTATGCAGGGAGCATAACTAAATCTCCCAGAGCGAGGTGTTGAGTTTATTGCTTGTGATGTTCAGTGAACTTAGGGTGGTGGGTGGGGAAAATCCAGGGGTTTGATTCAGAATTTGTGCTGTATCTGTGAGTAAGAACATGCATCTGACTCAAAGCACATAGCTCCTATTTGGGCTCCTGACTTCCACTGTGCTGCTTTCCTCCTTTCCTGGGCTTTGCACTACAGAACGGGCTCAGGGGTGCAGTAAAGGAAGATCAGGAACAGAAATCATTTTGAATAAAATTGATCATGTGTGGAAAGAAAAGTAGGTTTTTATCCTTTTATGCAAGGTGGAGGGGGGGATCATTCAAACAAAGAGACTGTTTCCCTTTTAACTTAGTTCTTGAAAAATGCCACAGTGAATTATTTAATCTCCTTAAGCAGATCCCCTCATCTGGCTTCCTCGCAGGCATTTGTTCACAGTGTCCATGTCAGCCCCAGCACAGGGAAGGTTGCTCACAGCTCTGACTCGTGTGCTAGGAGGGATTTCTGCATACCTGCTCCCCAGGCTGCTTGCTTGCTGAGCACTCCCCAGGGCATGAAAAGTGGGAAAATACAAAAAAGGGAGAGATACAGCTGGAGCCTCTTAATTAAACTGAAAACAATATCTCAGTGGCCAAAACCTTACTTAAGTCAGTGAGAATTCTTTTGTGACTAGAATAAGGACAGTTTCAGGCCAGACTTGGATCCATGTGTCCTGTTTATATTGGTTTTGGGTCACTTAAACCTCTGCTGCTTACTTATATTTAGGTTTTGAACTTTATGTTGCACTCTCATCCATGGGCTGCTCTTGGCTCTGGTCACTTCTCAAATGGTTCCTGAATGCAACATCAAAGTCCAAACCAAACAGACCTCTGTGACAAAAAGGGAAGACACCAGTTTTCAGGACCTTTGCAGAGATAAATAAGACTTTGCTTTGCCCGAGGGCATAACTCCACATTTGGCTCTGGAAAGGTTCAGAAGGTCTTTGGAGAATGCTAGACTTGGTTCTGCTTCTTCCTTGAGGCTGAAGCAACTGATATTATTCTGCTGTTGCTTTCCTTATGGCCTAAAGTTGAACTAGAATGACAGAGCAGGATTTTCTGGCTCTAGGACCAACTTCAAGGAAGTCATCATGGAGAGTGGCTTCTTTTCATGCATGGTGTCTCCTGCAGGGTTATTCTCAGTGTGCATGTTATCACCTTGTGTGATATATAATCACCCAGAGGCTAGGACATGCAAGCACATGGTTATGAATATCCACAGAAACACTGTGATCCCTTGCCCTGATGCCAGAGATAAATACTTTGACTCTGGACTCTATTATATTCTCAGAAGCAAACCACTCAGCAAACCTGCCTCGTGATTCCACTCAGCCCTGTCATAATGATTTTAGAAGAAAACCACAAGAAACGTGGTGGTTTTGGGTCCTTGTCAAAGCACAGCAGAAGAGTGTTGGTTGATTACTTTTTAAAAATTCATTTTAACATTACATTCAGAGTGAAAGTCTGGGCGTATACCTAAATGTTAGAAATGTAAAGAGGGTCTTACATATAATTGTGGTGAGAAATCACTGGATATCATTTGAAAACTTACTGTGGATGCAGGAGATGAGATAATTTAAATATAACTATGTGAAATCCCACCATGGAAACTGTATGTGCTTCTGGATTACTCTACCCTTTCTTAGCTTTTTCTTTTGCCTAAAAAGCTATATTCTTTCTGGTACACTAACAAATATAAACATTCACCCTTCAGCTCTGTGAATTTAACCTTTTCTTCTCCTATCTTCTTTGTGCTTTCCCCAGACAGGCACACAAACAAAAAGTAGCCCGTGGCATGTACCTGGAGAGGACGTGCCCTCCTCTCCACAACTGGGCACGGGTGCAGTTGCAGGCAGCTGCTGTGAAACCAAATCTTTTTGTGATGAATAACAGCTCTGGAGCTCAGCAGGCATCTGACTATGACTGGTGAAGGGATTGCTGAGGTCAGTGGCGGCGTGTGCAATTACAAAACACTGGGCAGTTGTCCAGGTGGTTGGTGGAGGCACAAGCACAGCCCTACAGCTACGAGTGCACTTGAGGCTCTGGACAGGGCAGGGTTCAGGACAGGGCAGTGTGGTGGTGGCAGCTGTGTCTCGTGACAGTGAGCAGAGCTGTGGGGAAGGTGACTGAGAGGCTCCAGAGTCTGCAGCAAGCTTCTCCTCCTGGGCTGCCCAACAGCCTGTGGGCAAGGAGAGCCAGCCCCAGCTGTGCAGGGAGAGTTGGTAACCATGCTCCCAGCTAGGCCAGATGTGCTGCTCTGGATGGTTGGGGGCACTATCACGCCTTCATGCAACCCTTTTCTCTGCTGAGATAATTATTGTTGCAGCAGGCACGGAACACAATGGGGCCTTTGCCTTCAGATGCTGCTGACCACAGCATGATGTCTGAAGTCCCACCTTTTTTCACATGGATGAGAAACTGACCCCTGAAGTGATAAAGCTGAAACACTTGCAGGGACTTAGCCCAGTAGGATGTGTGTGGTGTGAGAACAGCCACAGCAAGAGGAGCCAGGTGGGCAGCTGGGGTTGAGGCACCTGTAGCATCCAAACCAAAAAAGCCCAGAATTTATGTCAGAGTCCTTTCCCAATGCTGTAACTGCTGAAGCATCAGGTGTTCTGCATTGCTCATCTTTCTTCAAGTCCTTGTGGGACAGGAACATCTGGGTTAGAGGCCACCAGCACGTAGCACTGCCGTGGCCCTCTGTGCCCTGGCACAGGGAAGTTTTCAGTCCTTCCAAGAGGTGTGACATGGCAAAGGCCTCAGTTAATAACAGGATCTGCTTCATGTGCAGAGGATCCTCTCCTCTTGGGGAAGAGCTTAAAAAGGAGTGCAAAGGGCCCCAGTGAAGGCAGCCTTGCACACCATAGATGGAGCTTTCTTAGATCTCTTTAACGGTTGGAATTGTGAAATATTTGTTGCATCTGTAATTAGGGAGTAGAACAGATGGCTAAAGCTTAGTTATAATTAAAGTCTAATGCACAGGAAAATAACCCAATGCAGCCGGTGATTCAGCAGCAACCAAAGAATTTTAATTCTTTCTTTGCTGGGCTTAAGCTTCAATTGTAGGAACTGGGACTTCAGGGAAAGTCTGTTGCATCACTTATTACATAGGGACATGGCTTTATATTAAAGGATGGTGTGGAAATTTTTGATTGCTATGTATTAAGTTATATTGTGTGGTCTTGCCTACCTTAGTAGCTTGAAATCATGTGTGAAAAAGGCATGTGAATTGTTTTAACAACACAGAATCTGCATGTTGCAATTCGTTTTAGAAAAGACTTTCTTAAAACCTGTCTGCCTAGTCATTGATTGCCAATGCTTCAGGTTAAGGTATTTGGAAAGAGGCATTAATTAGGTGCTCTTAGACAGGAACACATTTTATTTATAAATCTGTTTAAAAAGAAGCTTTCAGAAATATGATTTAAATCACATTTAAAGTACTTTCAAGTAGAGACCTCATGAGAACTGGAAGCAATTGAATAAGTTTCTCATTTCCTGAGAGGCAGGAGACCAGATTAGGAGTTAGCATCAGGCAAGGAAACATGGAGTGGTGTTACTGTGGGCTTTGCAGACTCTGGAAATGGTTTATTTGTTTGGAGTTGGTTTTTGCACTCTACTCTTATTAGAGCAGAGGGAGGTCTATAATACATCCTGCCAGAGGTATGTGAAGCCAGCTCTCCCAGAAAGAGAACATGAACAGTTCTGGACCATTCCTGGAGATAACATCAGAGAAAAGTCCTCATGAGCATTCCCCTTCCTCATCTTCTGGGAAGACTTACTGGAAAGATTCACCTTGGGACATGGGGACATCCATAGGTACATTAATGATGCACTTGCTGGGGTTAGAGCTGCCTGAGAGGTTTGACAGGCGTCCCCTCCTCCCTCTGCAGCAGGCTGGAAAGAGCAGTGTTAAGTGGAAGGCTTTTCTCAAAGCTGTCATCAGCCTTGAGTGGCCACTGCTCATTCAGAACCTGTCCCTGGAGGATCTGGGTGGCATCTCTTTCATAGTGAGCGTGGAGGAAACAAGGAATGCCAGTTACTTGATATTTATTGTGGATTAAAGGCATGCAGATAGCCCATAAGTGCTCAGTGGCTAATCAGCATCCCTTGCATTTTCGTTGTCCCTCCATGCTGTCTTAAGAGACAGCAGATTTTGGTGCAGGAATTGTGTGTAACCTGTCTGGGCTCCACAGGACTTGTAAAAGGTGCTACATTTAGTGGAGTTATTGCTGGGAATCCTTGAGCAGGAGGCAGGTGGTGTTAAGGTTTCTGAACTGATGCTCTTTGAGCAACTTGTGCCATGCTTTGGAGCCCTACCCTTAAGAAGGGTGACTTGGGAAAAAAAAATCAAACAAAACCACCACCAACAAAAAAAAGCAGGAATATTTCCCATCTCTGTACTTGTCTCAAATGTGGACCTAGGAGCTAAAATACCTTGCTCTTCAGGGCTAGTGCACTCCTGCAAGACAGAGCTGACCTCTGCTTTCACACCCACACAGACCATGGTCTCTAAGTGAATCTGGAGCAGCCCCCTGGAAAAAGGTGTGAAAAAGTTAACGACCACCATGAAAGGCAGGATTTGGCTCACGCAGCCTTTTGATAGATAGCAATAGGATGGGGAATAGAGGAACCTAGCTCAGTTTCACTAAAACTCATGTCTGCAGGACTTTTCAGGAAAGCTAATATGCAGGGAGAACAAAAAGCACCCTCCTTCACCCTTATGCCTGCTCTGGAGTGCAGTGTTTCTGACCTGCTACCCCATAAGACAACAGCAGTGAGACTTGGCAGTAAAGGGTCTGTGGAGCACGTTGGAGCCAGTTCCACTGCTACCAGGAGTTTTGGGTGCCACTGCCCAAATGTCAATAAATGCCATGGGCAGGGATCACCAGATGGTGATATGGCAGGGATCCCCGGTGACTGGCAGGGATCCCCGGTGACTGGCAGGGATCCCCGGTGGCAGAGATCACCAGATGGCAGAGATCACCAGATGGCAGGGATCCCTGGTGACTGGCAGGGATCACCAGAGGGCAGGGATCCCTGGTGACTGGCAGGGATC